>VSMD01130653.1:0-63008 GCA_008750895.1 Mirza zaza
GTGTAAGTGCTGTACGGTGTGTGTGCTGTGTGAGTGCTGTACGGAGTGTGTGTGCTGTGAGTGCTGTATGCAGTGTGTGTGCTGTGTGAGTGCTATATGGAGTGTGTGTGCTGTGTGAGTGCTCTACAGTGTGTGTGCTGTGTGAGTGCTGTACGGTGTGTGAGTGCTCTACAGTGTGTGTGCTGTGTGAGTGCTGTTCAGAGTGTGTGCTGTGTGAGCGCTGTATGGTGTGTGTGTGCTCTGTGAGTGATGTATGGTGTGTGTGTGCTGTGTGAGTGCTGTACGGAGTGTGTGTGCTGTGTGAGTGCTGTACGGAGTGTGTGTGCTGTGTGAGTGCTGTATGGTGTGTGTGCTGTGTAAGTGCTGTACAGTGTGTGTGCTGTGTGAGTGCGCTGTGAGTGCTGTATTGTGAGTGCGTTAGCAGTGTGCTATGAATGCTGTATGGTTTGCATGTTCTATGTGAGTTTTGTACAGTGTTCAAGTCTTCGTGAGTGCTGTACAGTGTGTGCTGTGTGTGAGTGTTGTATCTGTACTGTTTATATGATTGAGTTAAAGAGTTGGTAATCTCAATAGAGTATATTACACAAAAATGCTATAATGAAATAATATTATATAAAGAAATACTACATAAAGCATCTTTAACAACATTCTGTATTGGTCAGTTGAAGAGGCTCACAGGAACCTAATCCCGTATTTCCCCTTGGCAGCAATGGTTCATATTTGCTAATTTAGTGATTGGGTTATCTGTAAAACATAACTATCTTGAATTCTATACCTGCACTTTCCCCATGTCAGCAAGGGGTACGGAGAACATCTTTACCTTTAGTCCCGTGTATTTGGATCTTCAGCTTATTTCAGATTTTATTTATGTTGGTTTTTGTTTTGTTTGCAATGTAAATAATGCTACGGTGAACCTAATATAAAATGTATGAGAGACTGCATCTGTAGGATAGGTTTTCGAAATGGCAATTGCTGAGCTCCATGAAATACACAACTTAAAGTTTGATGATACCTTTGGTAATTCTTTGCATCATTTTTCTTTTCACGTGTAGTATCATTTCAGGTTGTTTTATCCAGTAGAAGAAGCTAGAGTATTAGATAATCCTAGTAACTACAAGGACATTTTTTTCTAAAATAAATTTTTTAAAAGCCTAATTATTAATATTTTCACAGTTCAGGTTTGCACCTTGATTTTGTACTTAAAAGTCAGAATTGTCTGTTTATATTTTTATAAAAACACCCTAAAGTTGTCCTTTGAATGTGACATAAATCTATAGAAT
This sequence comes from Mirza zaza, assembly GCA_008750895.1. Taxonomy (NCBI): domain Eukaryota; kingdom Metazoa; phylum Chordata; class Mammalia; order Primates; family Cheirogaleidae; genus Mirza; species Mirza zaza. Next base: position 1,281 of record VSMD01130653.1, read on the forward strand.
GAACAATTCCTGCTATTTTGCCAGTAGTTAGAATAGAATCACATTGGTCCTTCTAGATTTAAGATTGTGTTGAACATAGAAAAAATAGCATAATTTGGTTATACTCTTCCACTTTTGTGTGTTCCCTTTTTAGGGCTTAGAAACCAGAAATTCGTTAGCAGTAGGAGATAATGAAAATTAGAGACAGAAACCAAAATGTTTCTCTTTGCTTTTCTATAGGGTTCAGCACCACCGCCTTCTCCAACACCTAACAAAGAGATGAAGAACAAAGCAGTTCTTTGCAAACCTTTAACAATGACAAAAGCTACTTATTGTAAACCTCACATGCAGACCAAATCTTGTCAGACAGGTAACTTAGGAAAATTTGATTTACATATTTCCCTATACTTATACCTCACTTAATGAAATACATGCTTTTCTCAAATGACAGGCTACAGAATAGATTTGTTTAGTCAATTAGTCATTTTCTGTTGATTTTGCTTATCTAATTTTAGACATTACCTTGAAGACAGCGTATCATTTAAAATCATTTATGGTCGGTTAATCTCTGATAAAGACGTAGTAGAATACAAATTATGTCAAAAGTGAAAAAATACTGTATCAAAAATTGCCTTGTGGCTAAGACGTATTAAAATAGGCCAGGTGCAGTGGCTCACACCTGTCATCCCAGCACTTTGGAAAGCCAAAGCAGGAGGATTGCTTGTGGCCAGGAGCTTGAGATCAGCTTGGCAACAAAAAACAAAAATATTAGCTAGACGTGATGGTGCGAGCCTGTATCTTAGTTATTTGGGAGGCTGAGGCAGGAGGATGGCTTGAGCCCAGGAGTTCAAGGCTGTGGTTGAGCTATGTATCGTTGTGCCACTGTACTCCAGCCTGGATGACAGAGTAAGACCCTCGTCTCTTTAAAATAGAATTACAATGTTCCTTCTGAGAAAATCATCTCTTTACACATGGTCTATAATATTAATAATTACATTATTTTCCTATCAGAAAGAGATGGAATAATTCAACTATATATTTTCATCAGATTTATAATGTTAGCTGTATTTTATTTTATTTTATTTTATTTTATTTTTTTTTTGAGACAGAGTCTCGCTTTGTTGCCCAGGCTAGAGTGAGTGCCGTGGCGTCAGCCTAGCTCACAGCAACCTCAAACTCCTGAGCTCGAGCAATCCTGCTGCCTCAGCCTCCCGAGTAGCTGGGACTACAGGCATGCGCCACCATGCCCGGCTAATTTTTTTTTATATATATATTAGTTGGCCAATTAATTTCTTTCTATTTTTATAGTAGAGATGGGGTCTCGCTCAGGCTGGTTTTGAACTCCTGACCTTGAGCAATCCGCCCGCCTCGGCCTCCCAGAGTGCTAGGATTACAGGCGTGAGCCACCGCGCCCGGCCTGTATTTTAATTGTTTGATGAAATAAACTCTTGGAGGGAGTTGAGAGGAATCTGGTAGGGTGTCTGGAACTACACAGTGTTTTTTTAAAGAAGGTTTTTCTTTCTTTAAAAAAAAGAAAGCCTAAATCCTATGTATGTTCTCTGTGAGTTAGAACAGCTGCTGCCTTCCCTTTTGTTTGTTGTTAAGTTACCTAATTTTGTAGAGACTGGGAATTTCTTTTATGTGGGTATTGAGGTAGTTAAAGCTTTTCTTTGTTATCAAATTATTTAACATTGAACAGCTATATATAAAAAGTTAACATTGCTCCTTAAACATGTTTTGTGTTTGTAGATGATAATTGGAAGACAGAGTATGTTCCGGTGCCTATCCCTGTGCCTGTGTATATCCCAGTACCTATGCACATGTACAGCCAGAATATTCCTGTTCCTACTACAGTTCCTGTTCCTGTAAGTCACAGTTTAAGTTCTTTTTCATTTTGAGATTTATCAGGTACAGTTGGAAAAACAACATACAGTTGACCCTTGAACAACAAGGGTTTGAACTTCACGCATTCAGTTATACATGGATTTTTAAAAAATAAATGTGGTTGACTCTCTGTATTGGTGGGTTCCAAGCCACAGCTAAACATGACTGAAAATATAGTATTTGAGGGATGCAAAATACGTGTATATAGGGAGGGCTGACTGCGGGACTTGAGTATACGTGGATTTGGATTTCGGTGTCTGTAGGCAGTCCTAGAATCAGTCGCTCGCAGATACTGGGAGAAGACTGCAGTTGAAATTACTGGCTTAGTGAAGCTAGTAAAACCAACTTCACTCCAGTAGTTAACTTAGATTTGGTTGAATCTCTGTTGTTGCTTTGGGTTTAATCAAGTGTATGTTTGTCCTTGAGAGTAAAGTTTAGCAGATGTCTGCATCTGCTCTGTGCATACTGTGTTTTATGCTTTGGTTAATTAGGTGCCAGTTCCTGTTTTTCTGCCTGCTCCACTGGACACCAGCGAGAAGATCCCTGCAGCAATTGAGGAGCTAAAAAGCAAAGTTTCTTCAGATCCTCTTGACACAGAGTTGCTTACAATGACAGATATGATGACTGAAGATGAGGGGAAAACAGAGACCACCAATGTTAATAGTGAGCTACGCTATATTATACCTTGTGAATAAGTGTATCATTGGTGATTTATAAGTGTCATAATTATTACAGTACTTTCCAGGGCATGTCACTGTGCTTTAGCTTAACATGGCAGTCGGGAAATCGTCAGAAAAATGTATATTAAGAGATTCACACTACATGTAGCCAGGGTGTCCTCTTAAGCCAAGCCCGATCTCCAACAGAAATGTTTACGGACCCTATTTTAACAGGATTTGACTGAAAAAAATCAACTAAGAATTACTCTTGTTAATGGATAGCACAGACATAAAACTAACTTGTAGTAGGCTCTAATAATGATCCAAACTCTTTATTTTGTAGTGGTTATTCCCAATTTTGTTTTATTGCTTATACTAATACTATAACTGGCATCATCTAAAGCAGGGTTTACCTTAACCTCTGTTAGGGCAGTGCTTACTGCATGGTATAGCCAGTATGTCGTAGATGGTTCTAAGTTGCCTAGAATATTTATTCCTATCCTTAACCCTTTGGTGGCACCTAGAGTCCTATTCAACTTTACCCTAGAGGACAATCAAAATACTATAATTTTCTCTGTATTTCATAATGTGACTGTTTTTGAAGCAGTGTGTTAAGGAGTTGTGAAATTAATGTAGTGGGTTACTACTACTGCTTTTTGTTTTTTTAAAAAATGGAGTGGAACAGGGAAAAAAAAGACAGCATAAATCCCTCATAGAAAGGGTAAGTATTGTTTTGTGAAACTTTTGTTTCGTGTGTGTCTTTCTGTCTCCCACAATCACCCTGTACTATGTACTGGATAAAATGCATTTCTTACAATGGTTACAATATAAAAATGTTCAAAAGAAACTGATCAAAACATTAGAAGGCAGTTGTGAATAAGCATATATTGAATGATATGGAGAATCTAGATCAGAATTCAAAAAGAGTCTTGAAATTTGCAGTTATCTACCTTCATTTGTTTATTTCTGACAAGAGATTGCTTTTAGAAGTACTGTACATATTGGACTTGTTTTGCTATCAAAGCATACTTATTAGCTTTTGAAGGGGTGTGGTCAACATTTATAGGATTAAAAGTTTTCATGTACTTAACGATTATTTATAATTATGAAGTTTATAGTAGTTTACATTTTCTGATAGCTATATGCCTTTTTCTTTTGTGACATAAGTATGTATTTATATTTTTATTGCATTTACAGTTAAATTACTTCCCTTTGCTAGATTAAATATAGATACTGTTGGGATTTTCTATTTTGATTTCTAATGATATTGTGGATTGATTACAGGTGTAATTATTGAGACAGATATAATTGGTTCAGATCTCTTGAAGAACCCTGACCCAGAATCACAGTCCAACATGCCTGATGTACCATATGAACCAGATTTGGATATTGAGATAGATTTTCCCAGAGGTACTCAAGATGCTACTTTGTGGTTATAGAATATAGTTATGGAGTCATACTGGGGTTATGAGCATTTACCATTTAATGTTCATGTTATTGCCTTTAGTATTCATATCTGTTTTTTCTTTTTTACTGAAATAAAATTTAACAATTAACTTTTGGAATGAGACATGGGATTGAAGTGTACGGATTTAAAAAGAATTTCTTAGAGCCTTTAAAAAAAAAAAATCTTTTAAGGCCGGCACTGTGGCTCATGCCTGTAATCCTAGCACTCTGGGAGGCTGAGGTGGGTGGATTGCTCAAGGTCAGGAGTTTGAGACCAGCCTGAGCAAGAGCGAGACCCTGTCTCGACTATAAATAGAAAGAAATTAATTGGATAAATAAAAATATATATATATATATATATATATATATATATAAATTAGCCAGGCATGGTGGTGCATGCCTGTAGTCCCAGCTACTTGGGAGGCTGAGGCAGAAGGATTGCTTGAGCCCAGTAGTTGGAGGTTGCTGTGAGCTAAGCTAACACCATGGCACTCTAGCCCGGGCAACAGAAGTGAGACTCTGTCTCAAAAACAAACAAACAAAAATCTTAAAAAAAAAAAAAAAAAAGATTTTTTTGTTTTTTTTTTTTTTAAGAGACCAGGGTCTCACTCTATTGCCTAGGCTAGAGTGTAGTGGCATCATCATAGCTCACTTCAGCCTCCAATTCCTGGGCTCAGCGATTCTCCTGCCTCACCCTCCCAAGTAGCTGGGACCACAGGCACATGCTACCATGCCTAGTTAATTTTTTTATTTTTTGTAGAGATGAGGTCTTGCTCTGTGTTGCCATGTCTAGTCTCAAATTCCTGGGCTCAAGTGATCCTTGCACTTTGGCCTCCCAAAGTACTGGGATTCGACTTTCTAAAAGTAATTCATTATGGAAAGTTTTGAAGATTAGAAGAATAAAGAAGTGTTTGTGTCTTTTTTAATTTAAAAATATTGTTAGCATTAATATTGTTTTAAAAATAAGTTCATCTTCAGAGGAAAAAATTGTTTTCAAATCTTTTGTGAAAGAAATGTGTCAGAATTTCATTGTTGATTTTCTTTATCTGTGGATGGCTAGTGAGCATGTTGAGTAGAACATAAAACATTTTGTTTTTGGAAAAAAATTTAATAGATGGAAACAGATTTGCACTGAGACCGTTTAGATCTAATAATTGAATTTCAGATTATAGTAATTTTTCTGATAAAACACATTTCCATGAAAATTCCATGTTAATATTCATTATACAGATGGCCTTTTAGGAGCCTGAGCAGGGTTTATCAGAATTCACAGACCATGTTAGGAACAGCATGTCATTTACTCCTCAACCCAGCTGAGCTCGTCCCCATGTACAAATGCTTTTTCACCTTCTGTGGTTAGTTCATTGTTGGCTGTGTTTATGTCACATAAACCTGTGCTATTACAGTTGAAATAAAAATTTCTCTGATTTGATTGTCAGCTGCTGAAGAGCTGGATATGGAAAATGAATTTTTATTACCACCTGTTTTTGGAGAAGAATATGAGGAACAGCCTAGACCTCGATCTAAAAAAAAGGTACAAAATTTAATAGTATTCTTGCATTTACTTAATACCTCTGTATACCAATATCTTTATAGCTCCTGAGAATGATACAGTGATTATTTTGGTGTGTCTCAGTATATGGGAAGATATTTAGTTTTCTCTGTTGAAAAAGATTTTAAGAATTAATTAATTTCTAAGTAATAAAAATATCTCAGATTTAGTTGTTGCATTATAGAAGAAGAGTGAATATTGCTACTTAGTTTTTCTTTTTAAATTTATCTTGATATATAGAAAAACAGTTGCTAACAAAGTAAATTCAATTCTTTTGAGAAGAATTGAGATTATTTTCTTGAGCTGTGTTTTCCATCAGTGTTTTTGATGAGATTAGTCAATGAGGTTGAGGTACCCAGTTTATTATATTTGGTCTCTTTTAAGCATGCCAGCACATAGACATGCTAGACAGTTTGGTCATTCAGATAGACCACCTCTAAATGTATTATCAGGTGTAATTAATATTTTATCAAGAACTTTTTGTTGCTAATTTCTAACATAAACCAAGATCAAAAAACACTTTTCTATTAACGAAAAGATGGCTTTCACAAATTTTCTCAAAGACGAAAGAAAGAAAACTGAAAAGGGAGTACCTGGAATAAAATCAACGTGGACTCCTACTTAACACCATACACAAAAATTAACTTAAAATGGGTCATAAATCTAAATGTAAGAGCTAAAAGTGCAAAACTCTTAAAGGGAAATGTAGACTTAAATCTTCAGGACCTTGGATTAGGCATAGTTTCTTAGATACAATTCCAAAAGTACAAGGAAGAAAAGGGGAAAAAATAGATAAATTGGACTACTACATCAAAATTAGAAGCTTTTGCAACACAAACAATACCATCAAGAAAGTGAAAAGGAGTTAGTTGAAAAGGAGTTAGTTCTTCACTTTCTCTCTTACATTAATACTTAGGTTATTAGTTTGTTAATTGTCTTATATTTAATTATCTTCTTATCACTAGTGACTCTCACAGCAGAATTTAATATGATTTTGTTGTACAAAGTGATTTGTGTAGAAACATCATATTCCTGGAAATTTTGGTAACTGACTATTCTCAGATTCAGGAATACCAACAAATTCTAAGAAAGTAAATGTTAAAGTAGATGGTTAAACAATGTGGGGGTTAGGAGCACTGACCACCCCATGGCAGTCAAATTTGCTTCCCCAAAACTTAACTATTTAATAGCATACTATTAACTAGAAGCCTTACCCATGACCTAGCTAGTCTTTTAACATGTATTTTTTATATATTGTATTCTTACAATAAAGTAAGCTAGAGAAAAAGTTATCAAGAACATCCTAAGGAAGAGAAAATATATTTATTTTTAATAAATTAAGTGGAAGAGGATCATCATAAAGGCCTTCTTCCTGACATCTTCACATTGAGTTAGCTGAGGAGGAGGAAGAGGAGGCTTGGTCTTGCTGTCTCAGGGCGGCACAGGTGGAGGAGGTAGGAGAGGCAGGCACATTCTGTAATTTTTTTGAAAAAAATCTGCATATAAGTGGACCCATGCAGTTCCAACCTGTATTGCATAAGGGTCAACTGTAATTTGTCTTTGTTGAGAGATGGCTTACATAGAGTCATGAAATAATGTAGGCTGATAAAAACTATTTTACTGCGGTATTTTACTACAGGGAGCCAAGAGAAAAGCTGTATCAGGATACCAGTCTCATGATGATAGTTCTGACAATTCAGAGTGCAGCTTTCCTTTTAAATATACATATGGTGTAAATGCATGGAAACACTGGGTAAAAACTAGGCAACTTGATGAAGATCTTCTGGTATTAGATGAGCTAAAATCTCGTAAGTATTTTGATTTCATTTCTCTTAAGTCCTATTTAAAATCAAGATTTCTGTTACAGACTGCCTTTAATTTTAAAAAACAAAAATGTAGCTTAAGGCCAGGCGTGGTGGCTGAAGCCTGTAATCCTAGCTCTGTGGGAGGCCGAGGTGGGCGGATCCTTTGAGCTCAGGAGTTCGAGACCAGCCTGAGCAAGAGCGAGACCCCATCTCTACTATAAATAGAAAGAAATTAATTGGCCAACTAATATATATAGAAAAAATTAGCCGGGCATGGTGGCACATGCCTGTAGTCCCAGCTACTTGGGAGGCTGAGGCAGCAGGATTGCTTGAGCCCAGGAGTTTGAGGTTGCTGTGAGCTAGGCTGACGCCACGGCACTCACTCTAGCCTGGGCAATAAAGTGAGACTCTGTCTCAAAAAAAAAAAAAAAAAAAAAATGTAGCTTAAAATAATTCTACAAATGCATTTTATTTTACTTTAAAATTCTTATAAAGAATAAATTAATTCAGAAAGTTTCTTCACATTAGGACATTAAATAATAGCAATTATTGATTTTTTATTTTAATTCTTTTTAGCTAAATCAGTAAAGTTAAAAGAAGATCTACTCTCTCACACCACAGCTGAACTTAACTATGGGTTAGCTCATTTTGTTAATGAGATCCGAAGGCCAAATGGAGAGAATTATGCACCTGATAGCATCTATTATCTTTGCCTTGGAATACAGGAGGTTAGTATTTTGATGGCTGCTTTCAAATACAACATGTGTAACAAAAGTTGTTGTGGTAATTCTTGGAAAAAAAATGTTGTTCTTCCAGAATACTAAGGTAACTTTATGGAACCTTGATTGGCTTATTAAGAAAGACAATGAAGAATTCAATCTACTTGGAAATGCTAGAATATTATAAAGAATTTTCTTAGCTACTTTGTGCTTCTGCTATAATGCAATGTGTGTGTGTGTGTGCATTCCTAAAAACCTTCAAGTTCTCCAAAACTGTGTGCCAAAACCAGAAAGAATTTATGGGGAAAATAGGGTATGGGAAGGCTACTCAGAATTCATGCATCTTTTTTAACAGGTCTAACAAAGTTGTATATTTGCCACCATATTTATAAATGATAATATATAAATGATGACATCATTCCTTCCTTACCAATTGCAAACAGGTGAATTCACATTATTAGGCATGATGTATCGCTACATTTGGCTATAGATCATGCTAATCTACATGTAAACAAATATGTCTTACCTATGAATATTAGATCTGTTTCACCATATGGCTTCTGATGTGTTACTAACTTGTTAAATAGTATAACTATTCATTAATTCTTTGGAATCATCTCATAAAAATAGGTCATTCTTTAGGGGTTTTAAATAAACTTCATTCACATGTCTATGAATCTGAATAAGCCTGTTTTCTTTAATAAACATGAAGATCAACTTTAAGTAATGACCTCTAGTTCTGAACAAGTTCTATAGGCTTGAGCCCAGAGGTCAGAAAGGATCTCCAGCTTCACATCCTGTGTATTTCGAAATGTGGTAGATCACAGGGGAGATCTCTTTAGAGTTTTGTTTACATGCCTAAAATTTAAGGTTATTCTGTCAGCAGGTGTTAAATAATGAAATAAGTTACTGAAGAAAACTAGAACTGTCTTAATTTATATTTTATTTATTTTCTGTTCAGAATAGAAATTTGCCTAATATTATGTAAGTGGTGGTATGGAAATAATGCATGGCTGTAAATTACTGTGTATTCAGGGACCACCACAAATTTTAAGTAGCAACCTAAAAGAAATATAATAGATTTTACTTTTTCTTATTCCCCTTTGATAGATTTTCTTATTCCCTTTTGATAGTACTTTGAGCTTCAGGCTTAGATGGTGATATAGGTCCACTATTCTAAAATCTCCAAACACGAAACACATTTTTTAATGAAAACACATTGACAATAAAACCTGACTTGAAGAATTGTGAAGCTATTGTTGTCTTTATTACACTTAAAATCCAGTCACAGACTATGAACTACAGATGTTACTATAGAATTGTTAATGTTTCTAAACAAATACTGGGTATTTACCCAGAGCTCTCTGGGACTATTTTGTAGTTAGGTATATGCCTTGCTATTTCCCTATAAAATCCAAAATATTATGAATTCCAAAACATATGTGGCCCCAGCTCTATATCTGTGTGTACATTTCCCCCTTCCTCTTTTATTATAAATATTGTACTGAGTGTAAGAGAAATCATCACAATCCTCTGGTTTCAAACAAGTTATTTATTACATATACATCCTTTTAAAAGCAAATAGGAGCTAGGTCTTACTCTTCCCTTTCTTGTGTTGTGGCTGTCCACATAGTAGGCAGGCACTTGTTGAGCTGGATGGTTGTCATGACTTTTATACAACAAACCTATAAACCCCATTTTCTTTTCCTTTCCTTACCTTTTTAAATTTTTATTTATTTATTTACTTTGAGATAGAATCTTGCCCAGTCACCCCATGTAGAGTTCAGTGGTGTCATTGTAGCTCACAGCAACCTCAAACTCCTGGGCTCAAGCAATCCTCCTGCCTCAGCCTCCCGAGTAGCTGGGACTGCAGGTGTGTGCCAGGACACCTGGCTAATTTTTCTATTTTTTAGTAGAGACGGGTCTCACTCTTGCTCAGGCTAGTCTCCAACTCCTGAGGTCAAATGATCCTCCCTGCTTGGCCTCCCTGAGTGCTAGGATTACAGGTGTGAGCCACCACGTCTGGCTGGAACAATATGTTTTAAAAAGAACATTTATATCTCTATGTTAGATGTAGTTGTATTGTCTAGATTAGCTTCAACTATTTTTTAAAATGTTATAGAGAGTACTAGGGTTCTTCCAAGTTAACTCAGTAAGAAGGAGAGAGATTGAATTCCAGGCTCCTGCTCTTTACAATTCAACTCCATGTTTTTGCTGTATTTTGGGGTTCTGTATAAAATTTCACTTAAAAAAAGGCTTATCCTAGAAACATAGCTTAAAACTTAGTATCTAGATAGTATAACTTTTTAAATCAACAAGTACTAAAACACAACAAAATGGGGTCTTCTCTGCCCCACCCATCTTTAGTCCACTAGTTCTCTCTATAGTCAAATACTTTTTGCTGTTACAGCTATTTGTTCTGGCATTATTTATGTATAGAAATACAATTGATTTTTACTTCCTTGTCTTCTATTGTGTACTAATTCACAATTAGTTCTAGCAGGTGGTTTTGTTTTTTGCTTTTTTTTTTTTTTAACGTCTTAGATATCCTATATACACAGATATGTCATCTATGAATAAAGACAGTCTTCTTTCCAGTCTGCATGTCTTTTATTTCTTTTCTTTGTTTTATTACATTGCTTAAGGTCTGTTTCCCCCAGTAAGTGTTAAATGGAAGTAGTGAGAGCAGAAACCCTTGCTTTATTTCTAACCTTAGGAGGGAAGTATTCATTAAGTACCATTAAGTATGATGCTACCTCTAGGGTTTTTTTGTATCTCTTACCAGGTGGAGGAAGTTCTCTTCTATTCCTAGTTGACTGAGAATTGAGTTTTTATTATAAATCGTGATTGAATTTTGTCAGCTACTTTTTCTGCATCTATGGAGATGATCATATGATTTTTGTTGCATTTCTTGGTAATGATATATTATCATTTTTACATATTGCCAGATTAGATTTGCTAATACAGTTTATAATTTTTGCAGATGTTCATGAGGGATAATAGTCCATAATTTTTTTGTCTTTATCTGAGTTTCGGTTTGGGGCAATACTGGCCTCATAGGATGAATTGGGAAATATTCCTTTCTCCTATTTTCTGAAAGAATTTGTGAGGATTGGTATTATTTCTTCCTTAAATGTTTGATAGAATTTGCTAGTGAAGCCACATCAGCCTGGGATTGGGGTTTGTGTGTGTGGTTTAAATCACTAAATCACTTCCTTTAATTGATATCAACTGTTTTGATTTTCTATTCTTGACCCACTTTTGGCAATTTTGTCTTTCAAGAAGTTATACATTTCATTAAAGTTAAATTTGTTAGCATAAGTTGATAATATTCTTTTTATCCTTTTATATCTAGTATTGATTGGTATATCTAGTATTGGTATCTTGTACCTTTTGTTTATTGAACAGTCCATCTCAGGAACTTTTTCTTAGAGGGCAAAATAGTAAGTAATTTAGGCTTTCAGAACAAGAGGTGAAAATCTAGAATCTGTTTTAAATGTAACCATTTGTAAATGAAAAAAGCAAAAACAAAGCTCACAGGCTGTACAGAAAAACAGGTGGCTGGTGGGATTGAGCCCAGTGGGGCCAGGCTATAGTTTGCCTAGCCCATTTTAACTAAAAGTGTATTACTTGTTTTTTATTTAATCTCTGATCTTTATTTTTTCTTTTCTTAATTTGTTTTTTCCCCAGCTTCTTAAGATAGAAGCTTAGATCATTAGTTTTAGACCTTTCTTTTCTAGGAAAACATTTAAAGCTATAAATTTCCCTCTAAAATTACCTACATTCCACAAATTTTTATGTTGTGTTTTCATTTTCCTTTATTCAAGTAAGGAAAATGCTGTCAGAGGAAATTGAATCTTTGGATTGTTTTTTGTTAGATGGATTAATAAATATCTGTGCTCCAAATACTATCAGAGGGTTGACAGCTAAATGGATTACATAATGAATGATTATGAATTACATCTTTAAATAGATTTCCCCTCCATTTTCGTTATTGTAAAATATACATAACATAAAATTACCATTTTAACTGTTTTAAAGTGTGCAGTTCAGTTGCATTAAGTACATTCACCCACCATCCATCTCCAGAACTCTTTTCATCTTGTAAAACAGAAACTCTGTACTCGTTAAACAGTAACTTCCCATTTCCTTCTCTCTACCAAGCCCTTGCAACGACTCTTCTACTTTCTGTCCCTGAATTTGACCACTCTAGATACCTCATATAAATGGAATCACAGTATTTGTTCTTTTGCATCTGGCTTATTTCACTTAGGATAATGTCCTCAAGATTCATCCATATTGTAACATGTGTCAGAATTTCCTTTCTTTTTTAATAGGTTCTTTAGGTAATGATAAATGTTTCCTGGAAAAAATTGTGTTACTACTGAACTTTACACTTAATGGTTAAGATGGTAATTTTTGTGTTCTGTTTACCACAATTTTTAAAAATTGCATACTATTTTTTCTCATCATTGGACACATTTATACAGATTTGGTTTGTTTTCAAAGACTATGGTATTTATAAGCAGCTTTAAAAATAATCCTAAAACTCAGTGGAAAGATATCTAAAATATACTTTCCAGAAATCAGTGCTGTTTAATGTTAACTTCAAGGTCGTGTACAGAAATAGAAGCTATTTTTGGAAGAGTGTGCCATGTTTTTCTGTGTGTTGCATTTATTGGTTTGTTCACGTCTGACGATAAAACTAACATACTGTTGAAATACGATTTTCTTCAATACATCTATAGAGGGAGTAACATCTTTTGTAAGGACTAAGTCTTGTGAATATACACAAAAGTTAAGTAGCCACTTCTGTTTTGTACATTGAAAATCTAAATATAATTGTGAACATTTAACTGATACTATATAAAAGGGGAGCACAGCTTTTTTTTTCTCCTTTACAAACAACATAGCTGAGTTTTCCCCCTGATTTTGTGTAAGGAATGATGGTTATTCTTAAATGTTCACATAATATAGTAATGTTTGAGGAAGAAAGAATAATGTGAAATCTCAGAATCCTACAATACAATACATCAAGAGTTCAAGATCATTCCTTCATACACTATTTACGTATGTGAACATATGTCCCTCACATCAAATTTATCATAAATGGAAATGGAAAAATACCCTTTTTCCTTCATGCCCCCACCTCATCATTGTTAGCTAGATGTACATGCTTCTCTATGCTTTTCATGAACATGGCAAAATATACAGACATTTCTCTAAGAACATGAGACCATATTATATACTTAAACATCTCACTTTGGTGCTACACTCCTATGCATTGTGGTAGCTCCTCTAAGTCAGCTAGAACAGACCTAACTGTGTATATTATATTTCATTGTATGACATAGCACAATTTAGTCATTTCGAAAATGAGCATTCCCTTTGTTTTATAAAATATTGCTATCGAAGACAATGTGTATTCTCCTTCCTCCCTCCCCTAAGTCTTGTATGATTATCCTAAAGAACTGATGCTTTTATTTCTGAGATGTGATTCCTGAAAGGGTATTACTGGATCATAAGAAAAGTGTATTTTTGATTTTTAAAGATGTCACCAGATTTCTTTCCAGAAAGGTTGAGGAGCTTTTTGTGATTATTGGCCATTTGCATTTGCTTTTCTGTGAGTTGTCCCATTGTCCAATTGGTTTATCCTTTTTAGTTTGTGACAATTTGTTTATTATAGATGGTTACTGTCATTTTCCCAAATTTTTCTCCAGAATTTTCATATTTTATTTTTTATATGGAGGAATGTGGGTATTTTTTTCATTTTTAAGAATGTAGGAATGTGTTTTTTAAGAAGGGTGAACTCCATTTACTAAATTAAAAAAATAAAGTCAAGTCACTTATGTAGCTTGTTAATTTGTGTGTAAATGAGTAATTTTCAAATAATTCTATTAAAATACATAGAACATTTCTAAATTTAATCTCTCTTCATTCAGAGAATCTTAAGAATTTGCTTTTATTTTATAGCGGTGATGAGGTAGATTCAGAGTTTTGCTAATCCTTCTTTCATTGGTTAATTCAGTAAGCATGGCCGGGCGCGGTGGCTCACGCCTGTAATCCTAGCTCTCTGGGAGGCCGAGGTGGGCGGATCATTTGAGCTCAGGAGTTCGAGACCAGCCTGAGCAAGAGTGAGACCCCATCTCTACTATAAATAGAAAGAAATTAATTGGCCAACTAATATATATATAGAAAAAATTAGCTGGGCATGGTGGCGCATGCCTGTAGTCCCAGCTACTTGGGAGGCTGAGGCAGCAGGATTGCTTGAGCCCAGGAGTTTGAGGTTGCTGTGAGCTAGGCTGACGCCACGGCACTCACTCTAGCCTGGGCAATAAAGTGAGACTCTGTCTCAAAAAAAAAAAAAAAAATTCAGTAAGCATTAAGGTACTGTTGTATGCTGGACACTGGATATTGGAGTAAACTTTGAGATAAGTGTGTTGACATCTTACATTTACTGTTTATTGCCTTCCATGTACTGCTACGTGATTGACATGTCAGTCAATCCTCTCAACAACCTTGCTGTAATTATCACCATTTTTTGATAAGGAAGTAAATTTAAGTAACTTATCCAAGTTACATAGCTCATAAATTTTGAATCTGGTGAGCAGTTTGACTTAAAAGCTACTACAATATATATGTTTCACTAAAGGATTTGAAATATTTGGACAAATAATATTTAAACATTGTATGTTGGTAGCACAGAACTGAGATTAATTAATTGTACCTAATGTGAAAAAATACAGCAATGTAGAAAACAATGAGTTTTGAAGAACGTATAGGAATTTTCTAGGCAGAAAGGATGAGGGAAGGACAGTGGCATTACAAGAAGGGATAAACGTATATACAAAGGCATGTTTTCCAGGAACTGCTTGGCATGGCTGGAGTGTAGAATGTGAAGTGGAGAGAGCTTTGGGGTGAGTGGGGGAGGGCGGCATAGTCAGCAAGAGTCATGCCACAGAAGGCCTGTGTTCCATGATCAGATGTTTAGACTTCATCTTTTATCTAGGGTGAAACATGAAAAGGTTTTAAATAGTTTTAAAGATCACACTCGATTTTGTTTTTTTTTCTTGGATGTAGGCAACTGAAGGCTGGAATATTTTCATTGAAACCCAAATTATTGTGCAGAACTACTGATTTGTAGCTAAAGTAATGGTGGGTTATTTTACGTTGTTCTTAATGAAGCTTTATTCAAATAACTAAAACTGATTTTAGGATCTTAAAAGTAAAATCTCTTAATAGCCCTCAAATTATGAATGTCTTATATTCCCAATATTTATTTTAATTTCATAAATTCTTATGTATATTGTTAGACATAATTGTTTTCTTTATCTCTCCAAAACATTCTTTGACAATTCATATTTGTCGTATTAGTTGACAATACATGGCTAAACAAACATGTTAATGGTCTGAACATATTATCTAAAATACATATTTTTCACCTATTAGCTATGTTATATGGGGCTTTTTCATTGTGCTTCTTAAATACCGGTATCATCATTTCTATTTAAGTAAATAGATATCTATCAATGTGCTACTTTGACTTACAAAGCATTTTTAAAGCAGAACAACAGTGCCCTTGAAATGTGGCTAGCCTGAAATGAGAAGTGTTCTGAGAGTAAAATATGTACACAATTTCAAAGAAATTTATGAATTTTAACATGTTAGTATCTCATTTATTTTTATATTATATGTCGAGGTTGCATGTTTTAGATATATTGGGCTAAGTAAAATACTAAATTGTACTTGTTTCTTTTTAATTTTTTAAATGTGGCTACTAGAATATTTAAAATTACATATATAACTGACATTTTTATTATTCAGTATTGCTCTATATAGTCATTCCAAAATTATCTAGAGAACTCTAGTGTTCTCATGTATAGTTCCAAAGAAACCTAAGTGAGAGATCAGTAATTCTTATTAAGGAATTTGTATTTTAAAAAGAAGATACTTATTCAAATAATTCTATAATTGAAGATTTTCTTTGAAGATAATTTTTTATTAAGAGTGCTGCTGTTGAGACAAGCCTGTCTTATCAGGGAGTTTTCTTTGGGGTTAGTTCCTGTAAGTTGCTACTGTTCTTCACAGCTTCTCTTTTACCTCTGTTTCTGAAACCATGAGTTTTCTTTTATTCTGTAGAGTCCCATTGATCACAAGGTTTTTGGTTATAGGGCAGCCATACATGTATCGATTAGGTGTTTGTAAATTGGGACTGCCTATAATGGAAAGTAACAGCAGCAATACTAATATGGCATTGCTTCCCACACTACAACAGTGACTTACAAAGTACATTGTAATCCATTCTGTTAACAGCAAGGGCAGCAGATCATTGAATTTATCGTGAATTGCCTAGAGAAACCTTTTCAGAATAAGTATTGGCAGGCACTTCACTTAGGAACTACTTTTAGTAGAGTTGAGTTGTGATCTAAGTAGATTTTGGCTTGTTATTGCTAAAGTTGTGAAAATACATAGAAATTATTTTCCCTTTGTTGCCAGACTCACAGATGAAAATAATTATTTCAGGATCATTTCTCTCATCTTTTTATTATTTATGTTGCTTTATGGTAAGAACAACACATAAATTGCTATTCTAAACTAGGAGGTTTTACTTTAGTGATTGTTTTATATAATGCACAACTCAGTTTGCATTTTAAAAAATTTAGAGGTGATACTTTACAAAAATTCAGTCACATTAAATAGATTGAATCATGATAACTGTATTTTAACCAATCAGTGCTGTATGTATAAGAGTGAGGATCTCCAGAGTTTAGGAAATGGTATTTTAGAACTCCTACCCTCTGACTAACCAACCCAAAAGCAGGGAAGGGACCTGGCATATCACTTCATTGATTGCCAGGCTTTTATCAATTGGTCTGTCATTCTATTTGAGAGGCATTAATTAGGAGTTTTTGTTCTACTATTTTGGAATCTTGCTGGCTAATATTCCTTCTAACTAGTAGGAGTAACATTAGATCAACCCAAATGATAATACTCTGGTCTAGGGTTTATTATTATTATTATTGTTTTCATAGAGATGGGGTCTCACTATGTTGCCCAGGCTGGTCTTTAACTCTTAGCCTCAGGTGATCCCCCCATCTCAGCCTCTCAGAGTGTTGGGGTTATAGGCATGAGCCACCATGCCCATCTAGTCTAGGTTTTGATTAGTGTATACATGGTATACATTTTTCTTTTACTTTTCACTTATCTGTGTCTTTTTACTTAAAATAGATTTTTTGTAGATGGGATATTGAGCCTTACTTTAAAAAAATCCAATCTGGGCAAGGTGTAACGACTCATGCCTATAATCCTAGCATTTTGGGAGGCTGAGGCAGGAGAATCTCTTGAGACACGGAGTTTGAGATCAGCCTAGGCAATGGCAAGACCCCATCTTGACAGAAAATAAAAAAATTAACCAGGTGTGGTAGCACATACCTGTTGTCCCAGCTACTTTGAAAGGCTGAGGCAGGAGGGTTGCTTGAACCCAAGTGTCTGAGGTTGCAGAGAGCTATGATGATGCCACTGCACTGTAGCCCAGGCAACAGAGTGAGACCTTGTCTCAAAAAAAAAAATCCAGTCTGATACTATCTTTCAGTTGATATGTTTAGACTGGAAACTAACAAACATTTTAAATAAAAGACGGGATGGAAAATATTTTAGGTTTTATAGGCCACGTTTGTGTTGTGCAGCCATTCAACTCTGCCACTATAGCATGAAAGCTGCATAGACCCTATGCAGATGAGCCAGTGTGTCTGTATTCCAAGAAAGCTTGGTGTATTTACAGTGGGCCCGATATGGCTCAAGAGCTCTACTTTGCCAACCTGGCTTAGACTTTTTACGTATAATAGTACTGCTGTCATTAAATTTGAATCTCTTGTCCTGCTGGTGGTTTTGTATTCTATGTGTTCTTTTTTTTTTTGTACTTTCTTCTGAATTTATCTCCCCTGCTGGTTTATTATTTGTACTTCTTAAAAGTTTTTTTATTGGTTGCTCTAGGATTTACGATATACATATTTAATTCATCATTATTTACCTTCAAATAATATTTTACCTCTTCACATGTAGTAAAAGAGCTTTACAACAGAATAGTCAGTATACTCCCAATTCTGTCTCCCATTCTTTGTACTGTTGTTACCATACTATTTACTTTTATATTATTTTATTTTTAAATCCCACTAGTATTTAAACTTTAGTGTTTAAATTACTCTGTAACAGCCTTCACTGTTAAGATTCAAGGTTGTAACCGTAAGTTATAAGATTCATATATTAGTATAGGCTCACAGGTAGAGAGTTAAGCATATAGAGACAATAAGAAAAAAAGCATTAGCCTGACAAAGAGTGTTAGAAGAAAGCTACAGCTACAGAGGGACGTTTCATCCCATCCTTCTACTTGGTGTTTTTCTTTAATTGTTAATTACTCTTTAAATTTTCCCCATGTACTATATAATTGGAGTCAGATAAATTTTCCCCATGCACTATAACATTGGAGTCAGATATTATTTTGTTTGTCTGACAGACTGAAGATTCTCATCCAGTTTTTACATTCTGGATTCTGGAGTGTATATTTCAGCTTTGAGTATTTTGAGCAACAGATTAGTTGGTAATGTTTGGTTCTTTATGATTATAGGTACATACATAAAACCAGTCATCCCTCATGTTTTATTAGTATACTTGCTTTTCTTAGACACATATCTTCATTTTTTTTTCCTTGAGAAATACAGAATATAGTATGTTTACTGTTTAAAATCAGCTGGCTTTCATTCAATAATTTTTTTGTTTTTCTTATAGTACTTGTGTGGTAGTAATCGAAAAGACAACATATTTATTGATCCAGGATACCAGACATTTGAGCAAGAATTGAATAAAATACTCCGAAGTTGGCAACCAAGCATACTTCCAGATGGTAATGCTATTTTAAATAAAGATGTTGCAAACTAGATACTTGGATTATTTTTACAGAGAGTATATTAAAATAATAGGAAGTCATTTAAATTAGATAGTTTATTTTTCTGAGTACTTACGAGCTCACCTAATGTTCACCTCTTGTTGAATTAGAATTGAATGTGGTTATTAACTACTGTTTATGAAGAACTTTGTAAGAAATGTGACCTACTTTACCTGGAATAAGAGACTGGGTGTTGTATTTTAAGGTCTACAGTGGAGATTCTGATATAAATTTCTCTTAAACCACTGTTTTAGATGTGTGAAGAAAATGTGTATGTATATGGGATTACCTGTTTTTTTTGGAATTCTACAGACTTAAATTCCATTCTGACCATTGTCTGCTTCTCCTACTGTAGAGAGAAGCAAACATCTAGTCCCTATTCCAGAGATGATAGTTCATAGTCTGGTGTGTTTCCTAGCCCTCTGTGTTGTTAAAGAGCTGCATAGGTAATTCCAAAATTCATTCCAGTTGACCTGGTGTGAATGGAGGATTGATAATAGGTTTGTTCCTAAGTTAACATTATCTATTTCTAGATGGTTGAATGAAAACTGTTTTATTGATTATAATTCTTTAAAAATAGTTCTCTCTATTTAAGGGTCAATATTCTCTCGAGTTGAAGAAGACTATCTCTGGAGGATAAAACAACTAGGATCACACTCTCCAGTAGCTCTTCTGAATACACTGTTCTACTTTAACACTAAGTATTTTGGCCTGAAAACAGTGGAACAACACTTAAGACTTTCCTTTGGCACTGTGTTTAGGCATTGGAAAAAAAATCCTTTAACAATGGAAAACAAAGCGTGTCTTCGATACCAAGTGTCTTCCTTATGTGGAACAGATAATGAAGGTAGTGTATTCATGTGTTTTTATTTACAGATTGTATGTGGTGGGGATACAAATCTTGCCTTACTAAAGATTATCTGGGTCCCTTGCTAAGAACCTAAGGATTGTCATTTTTATAAAATAAGGCAAACTATGTCTTGTTAAGATGTCTCAGTTCCTTTTGTTTGAAAAATTGTGCATTATCGAAAGCCATAACTTAGAACTCTGAAGCGCACCTAGTCCCATTCCTAGGATCTAACAGATCCTAGGAATGAATAGTACTATCTGGTTGTTTGCTTCTGTTCTATTCTTCAAGATTAGTTTTAGGAGGTTTATTTAATTTTTACTTTTTAAGATAAAATTACTACTGGAAAAAGAAAACATGAAGATGATGAGCCAGTATTTGAACAAATTGAAAACACAGCCAATCCTTCTAGATGTCCTGTGAAAATGTTTGAATGCTATTTATCTAAAAGGTGAGTATTAATGATACTTTAACTTTTTATAATGGTAGTATAAAGTTGGTTGGTTTGAATTTAACACGAACAAGAGGTCTCATTTTTTTTACTGATCCTTTTTGTAGATTTCTCTCTCCTCACTTATATCCAAGTCCATTCAGTTATAACTTTTTATATGAAATACCTAGCATGTACTTTATACTTTAGGATTCAAGCATGTATTAAGAAATCACTCTCTGTTCATGAAATTACTACTGCTGTCATCTTCTTTTAAATTATGACAATTTCAATGACTCTGCAAAGCAGGGGCACAAACCTGAGAAAATAGCCTTTTTTAAAGAAGGTCTGAAAGATACACTAGTGTGCTGAAAGTATTATACTTTTCATTTATACCATTGCTGTTTTTCCCAATCTGAGACTAACAGGCATTTTTAAAAATTGAAACCAATGAAATGTTTAGGAACCATAGATTATTTTATGCTTGTCCATTGTTTTTTTTTTTTTTTTGAGACAAAGTCTTACTCTGTTGCCCAGGCTAGAGTGCTGTGGTTTCAGCCTAGCTCACAGCAACCTCCAACTCCTGGGCTCAAGCAATCCTTCTGCCTCAGCCTCTCAAGTAGCTGGGACTATAGGCATGCACCTCCATGTCCAGCTAATTTTTTCTATATATATTTTTAGTTAGCCAATTAATTTCTTTCTATTTTTAGTAAAGATGGGGTCTCGTTCTTGCTCAGGCTGGTTTCAAACTTCTGACCTTGAGCAATCATCCCGCCTCGGCCTCCCAGAGGGCTAGGATTACAGGCGTGAGCCACTGTGCCCGGCCCTTATCCATTGTTTTAAGTAAGCATTCCCTAATTTTCAAAAGCTTAGCATGAACTCGGAATGTGCTTCCTTATATTAACAATTTTATAAATCACAGTTAGGTCCCTAGATGGCCCTCAAGAACTTGTAGGAACAATAATGTTAGCTGTAGGATGATAGTAGTACAGATTGAATGTCCATGATCCAAAATACTTGGGAGTAGAAGTGTATTGGATTTTGGATTTTTTTTTCAGATTTCAGAACATTTGCATATACATAATGAGAGATCTCAGGGATGAGGCCAAAGATTTTTTCGGGAGGGGGTGGAGGGGGGCCACAGACTTTTGTTCTGTTCCCCTGGCTAGAGATCACTGGCATCATCACAGCTCACTGCAACCTCCAACTCCCAGGCTGAAGCCATCCTCCTGCCTCAGTCTCCCAAATAGCTTGCACTAGAGGTGCACTCTATCAACACCTGGCTCATTTTTTATTTTTTGTAGAAATGGGGTCTCCCTTTTGCTTAGGCTGGTCTCAAACTCCTGAGCTCAAGCAATCCTCCTGCCTCAGCCTCCCAGAGTGCTAGGATTATAGGTATGATCCACTGTGCCTGGCTGGGGCCAAAGTTTAAACACAGAATTCATTTATGTTTCATATATACCTATACCTATAGCCTGAAGGTAATTTTATTTTTTCCTTGGGGATGCTGAATAAACTGTGTGTTACGTGCCTGCCTTTTGACTATGACTCTTTTCATGTGAAGTCATGTGGAATTTTCCACTGTGGTGTCATGTTGATGCTCAAAAACTTTCAGATTTTGGATTTTAGGATTAGGTATGTTCACCCTGTACTTCTTACCATGGTTTAGGGTAGCCCTGTTTGGCTGCAACAGTATCAGGATTCTTCCAATGATAGTAACTATTTGTTAGGAAATTGGAAATTGCTATCCTGGTATTATCTTACTGGTGTTTTAAAAATTAAGTTTCTGTTGTATAATGCTGTAAGGATTTTTATGTGCTGCCATAGTTCATCAATTTTAAGACACATTTTTCACATTTCACTATTTCTGAAACTGGGATGCATGTTTATTTATTTATTTATTTATTTTATTTATTTTTGAGACAGAGTCTCACTCTGTTGCCCAGGCTAGCATGCCGTGGCATCAGCCTAGCTCACAGCAACCTCCAACTCTTGGGCTCAAGCAATCCTTCTGTCTCAGCCTCCCAAGTAGCTGGGACTACAGGCATGTGCCACCATGCCTGGCTAAGTTTTTCTATATAGTTTTAGTTGGACAATTAATTTCTTTCTGTTTTTAGTAGAGACGGGGTCTCGCTCTTGCTCAGGCAGGTCTTGAACTCCTGACCTTGAGCGATCTTCCCACCTTGGCCTCCCAGAGTGCTAGGACAGGCATAAGCCACCACGCCCGGCCTGGGATGCATGTTTAAATTGATGCATCTTAAAATTATAATTGGCAGTGTTTTGCCCACTTAGTGGTAACATCAAGAATAGTGTGTCTATTGATAGCGTCTTGGGTTCAGTGAAATACAGAGTTTAAATTATCATGGAAAGGCCGGGCGAGGTGGCTCAAGCCTGTAATCCTAGCTCTCTGGGAGGCCGAGGTGGGCGGATCCTTTGAGCTCAGGAGTTCGAGACCAGCCTGAGCAAGAGCGAGACCCCATCTCTACTATAAATAGAAAGAAATTAATTGGCCAACTAATGTATATATAGAAAAAATTAGCCGGGCATGGTGGCACATGCCTGTAGTCCCAGCTACTCGGGAGGCTGAGGCAGCAGGATTGCTTGAGCCCAGGAGTTTGAGGTTGCTGTGAGCTAGGCTGACGCCACGGCACTCACTCTAGCCTGGGCAATAAAGTGAGACTCTGTCCCAAAAAAAAAAAAATTATCATGGAAAATAATCTCTTTATCACAGAAAATAACTTTTGAGAATATTCTAATGACAGTATTTAATGTGGGCGATGAGGCATAGGGTCTGGCCACATAATGTGATTAAGTGGGATCTGAATTATTCTTGAAAGAAAAGAAAGTTGTGGGAAATTATGTATGTGTTTTGTGAAATTGACTTTCTCTCTCCTTTCCTTCAAAGTCCACAGAATCTTAATCAGAGAATGGATGTTTTTTATCTGCAACCAGAATGCTCTAGTTCTACAGATAGCCCTATCTGGTACACATCTACTTCACTGGACCGAAACACCTTGGAAAATATGCTCGTACGGGTTCTTCTAGTAAAAGATATTTATGATAAAGACAATTATGAACTGGATGAAGACACAGACTAAAAAGGAACATTTCAGAAGCAATCGGGATAAAACAGCATTAGATAGTCGTGCTGCTAGATCTTTATTATGGAAAACATTTCAAGTTTACTCCTTCTGTTTCGAGTTTTGTAGCAGTGTACCCACACTGGGTATTACCATGTAAATAATCTGTGAGTGAAAGTTGCCATTATTCTATGTAGTGGTTTTAGGATACTTAACAAATACATTCAAATTCTTTTTTTATTATTATTTATTTGATTAGGTATGTTTGTAACTTTTTACATTACAAAATATGAATGAGAATGTGCCATGTATAATTTTTTTCTTGTAGTAAGAAGCATCCACATTGCACAGCTCTACTGTTGCAAAGCTTCCTCGAAAGGGGGCTGTTTTACTGGGTTCTTAACCAGATGGTTGTGTATGGGTAGCACTACTAAAAGTTTAGAACTTGGAGTGTCTTTCAGAATTTTTAAAATAAACTGTAAACTAATAGGCTGGGGTTTTTGTTTTGTTTTGGGGTTTCTTTTGTTTGTTTGTTTTGTTTTACGTTTTAGTTACTGAAGCCTTACAAGGTTATGTAGAGAGAAACCATCTTCTGTACCAAAAATAGACAAGAGAATGCTGTCAATATTGGTGTACTGTAATGTGAATCTATACTGGTGAAAACAACTTTTTGTTTCCCTTATTAAAACCTTAGTGTCCTTTTCTCATTTGTGGCTTTCTGCATCACCCTAATAAATAAAAAAGTATATATATATATATATATATGTATATATATAAAGAATGACTATAAGTTGGAAACAAGACCATCAAGACATTTTCTTTGTAAAAATGTCTGATGAAAGTATAAAATTCTGTTTTCTTCTGTGTCAGCCATAAGTATCTGAAATACCTTTCATTTATAGAGGTTTGATTTTTTTTTACTTATTTATTTTTCTTCCTTAGGGACGCAGATCATGCTGCAGTATTACCTGTGTAGTACTCTAAAACTTTTACCAGTTTTCTTACATTTCTTGTGCCTGCTTCCAAATATGACTGATGCATACATTAGATAAAATTATTTTTAGAAATGCCACTCCTGAAATAGTTGTCATAGAAAGTCAAGCTACTTTAAATAAGACAGTATCACATTTTATTATGATGATTATCAGTGTAGTAATTCTGATATTTCAGATGATTGAAGAACAAAGAAACTGATGGATAAAATCTATTTTAGAGGAAATCAAATTTGATTTTAGATTGTTTGGCTTTTAAAATTTAATTACTTCTTATAGAAGATTGCATTAAAAAACTTTGTGCTTCTGCATAGCAATTTATTCACATTTTTCTTTTAGAATAAGGGAATTTATTTAAAATCCTACTTTCTGAAGACTAGGCAAAGTGCTAGCTGCAAATTATCATAAATCATTTGGCTGACTTCATATAGCATGTGTGTAATCATGTTTTCTTGTTTCTAATTCCTGAATCATTATAGTGACATTAGTTTTTAAAAATTGTTCAGGGGGAAATTGGGCTATTTTCCACAGTGGTTAGGCAATGTCTACACATTTCTTTAGATATTTCTCTCTCACTTAGGATAAATGTTAGCACACAAAGAAATTTTCTCAGTCATGATTTAGAAAATTTCACAGGTGTGATCACTGTATATTTAAGCAATAATTATCTGAAATGTTTTTGGCATAAAAATTATAATGTTCTAACTTGTTTTATAAGTTTGAATGACTTTTTTGTCCCTTGATTTTATATTTGTTGAGTGATAATCAGACTGATAGCAAATCTGATATTACATTACTAAAATAGATTGCTAATTGTCTATTTAATGAAGACAAGTGGATAACATTTAAAATATATAATACAAAAATTTCCTTAAACTTACTTTTTTCCAGAACTACTTCTTTAAGCACTTTTCCTATTAATGCCTATTGTTGATTAAAAGGTGGTTAATCCTAACCATCTTTTATTCTTCAAAGTGGTGCTATATTTCATCAAGAGCAATAAAGTTTTTCCCAAATGTCACTTAATGTATATTTTACCAAATACCATAAGTTTCTGCCATGGTACTACTATTAAGCACCTTGTCTTGCTATTTACATTTTCTTCATTTGTATATTTTGGCTTTTCTAAGCAGAAATGTCTACATAATTCTGATCTTGACATGATTGAAGATTTAGAGCTCTTGTCTTTATCTTGATTGCAGTCCAACGATAGATAAACTTGATTCTCAGGGTGAAAAGAAAAAAAACTTATTTTATGAGAATTGTTTGTTCTGTGAAACTTATCTTACCTAGAACACATTTCATTGATTCTTGGATCTTCTTAGTTTATATGTCATAGCTGACTGCTGAAAAAAGGACAATGAAATGATAGCAATTTCTTTTTGGTTCTTGGTGATCTCTGATTATAGATAGCATCCTGTAAATATAACTTTATTGTCTATTGAAGATGCTATATTTTTCTGTTCTAAAGAAGATTTTGCCATTTGAAATGATCCAATGAAAAACATTTATCCATATTGCAGAAAGTGGATTTCCCATGAAAATTGAATCTTCATTAACGCATTTTTTTTAGGCTTCTTACTGTATTAGAAAACATAAGATATTAAAGAATTTTTCTAGGCAAGAAGCTCAACTTTTTTTTTCCCCATAAAATACTTTTTGCTTAAATAGTAATTCATGTTTTTCTTTTATTAAATGGAGTTGTACCAGTGCGTTAAGCATTGAAATAGGAGGAGGGTGCATATTGTATTATACTCTGCATTCAAATTTATCACTGTTTTTCTGATGGACTTTTCCTTTGTCCTGGCCAGTGGTGATTTGGGAATGGGGTTAATTTGGTTCTGCATAGTATTAGGATTACAGTAATGGAGAAGTCATAAAATTGCAAGTTTTGGTTTGCAAAACTCTAATGTGGGTCCATTTAATCTGAGATCTTAAATATCTTGCAGTCTTACATTACTATAAACATTTACATTTTTATTTTGCCAGGTATTTCCAGAATGTATTGTTATACATATGTCATTATGTTCTAAGCTAACACTGACTGTTAGGGTAATCTTTCTTGTTCCCTTCAAACAAAATAGTCATGAAAGTGTACATGAAAATATTTTTAAAGAATAAATTTCTTTAAATTATAGTACTTTGGATTTTCCCCCTTAATAAGTCCTTTACTCATTTTTAGAGAAGATTCTGAATTTCATTTATTTAATTCTACTGTATTCTTAGGATTAGACCAGTTTTAATGCTGTTTTCCAGTATTCAAGTACTTTTTTTTGTTTCTGGGTGTATTGTACTTGATACTACTAACTAAATCTTGTCAATTTAGAAGTTGATGTGCAGAAGAGCTTAGCTGAATCAGTCTAGATCTAAGAATAGAAACACCTAAAGTAGTGTCTCAAGTAATACTTATTTTCTTTACTTGGAAGTTCGATGTTACAGGGGCACTCCAAATAAGTGGCTCTGGTCTTAGGCCTGGTAATGAACTGGGAAGAAGAAAGTTGTCACTAAAATCTGGACAGGTGATGCCCTAATTAATTATTGAGTTAAGCAAGTCCATCAATTTAGGCATTTTGAAAAAGAGAAGGTTTAACTTGTAAATAAAATATTAAGAATAGAACCTAAGTTAGTAGGTGTAAATCCTAAATGAGCATAGTTTCTATTGTTGTACAGTGAAAAGAACAATTACAGCTCTTGTTAGGATTTTAGGTACTTTATTCTTTCTGGACTTCAGTTTCTTCTTCTGTAAAATGAAGGCATCGCCTTGATTTCTGATTCTGGAGTTTTCAACATTGAGCATGGTTAATAGTAGATTTTACAGAGGCTTACATTTGAATCTTTCTGATTTATTTAGAAGCACATTTTTTTTTGAAGAAGGAAAAGATCTTTTCTAAAATGGCCTTAGCACTGAGAACATGTTATATCTAATTTTAAAAGTCCAATGTTATATCTAATTTTTAAAAGTCCAATTTAAAAAGTCCAATTTTAAAAGTCCAACTCTTCGGAAGTAAACTCAGCACACTAAAATTCATTATCACAAAATTTAATGTTTGTTACATATTTCCTCTGTGCCAAAGAACTGCTAACCGTGGTAGTTACGGAGGAAGAGAAAATAAAAGATTTAGAAGACATTAGTGTTCCAAAGCTTACATCTTTTGAGATACCGTACATGTATCCCTAGGGAACGTATAGAGAATAGATTCATGCTATTAATAGTTTATAATAGAGATAATTGTGGACACAGAAGTACTCCAAAAGGTTATTACGGTCCAGACTAGGTTTCATTGAGAGGATTACTACCATCTATGATTATACAATGTATAAAACATGGGATTCCTGTAACCTTGATACTGCTTTTAGCTCTGTTAGAAATGGTCAGTAGAACAATTTCTGAATATTTTGATGGTATGGTTTGATGGCATCAGTTCTTAGCCCTGATTTTCAGTCCAACTCAATACAAGAGTAGTTAAAAATAGTACCCAAAGGGGCAGCCAGAGCACCCTCACCCTGCATCAGAGATAAGGTCTTCAACTACAGTGAAGTCGACAAGTAGTCCAACTTCTGGGTTATGCAGGATGGATGGAACACATAAGGTCCAACATATATTGTATGTTTTTTAAAAATTCACTTAAGGATTTTTTTTTTCATAGCAGTTAACTTTTGAAAATATACATAATCTCTCAACTGTTTTCCAAGTCATGGGAAAACTCTTAACCCTATAAGCAAGATGAAACCTTTCCATTTTGATTATGTATCTGTAGTTCTAAATTGATGTCAGCAGATGGCAATATTATACAGCACAAGGCTTCAGTTGCTTTTCTTTATAAATATACTAAAAATGCTTGGGGGTTTTAGAATTCAGAATGTTCTCCTTTTCAAAGATAATATAGCATATATCCTATAGATTACATAACACCCTCAATGGGGTCTGGGGCAGCACCCCACAATTCAGAAAGGTTAATATTTCTGCAGTTATAAATGAGACATTCATCATAGCTGGAATAGGCTACATAAGCCTATCTCTAGATAGCCTTACATAGTTGAGGTCAGTTTTTTATCACAGACTCAGGAAAAAACTAGGTTTTCAGAGTTTATTTGTATCAAAATTGCTGATAAGAGATTGCTGACCTGTATAAGAAAACTAATGTCAGGTCTAGTATTTTCCTTCTAATAAAATACTTAGTTTTCCACTTTTTTTATTGCTTAGTTTTGGTAGAGGTACCTGAAGGCTTTCTTTTGTAAAATTGGCATATTAGATTTTATGAAAAATACATGAGATGCTTAGAACAGGCACAAATATAAATGGCAGTTCTAGAACCACTGAATTCTGAAACCCTTGAAAATCACTTTCCATGTGGCCTCAATATTTGTAGCATTGTAAGTATTCTACATAAATACAATAAATGGTGTGAAGAGCTGTAGTCATGTGATGGAGCCCGTCATTCATTCAACAAATACTTGAATGATTCTTCTTTCAGGCACTAATCTAGGTGCTGGGGACACAATAGGATGTAAGACCGAGCCCCTCCTCTCAAGGGCTTAGTCTAGCTGGGGAGAAATGGGAGTGGGATGGAATACCAGAGTAAGATGGGCAATTAGGCCTTACTGAGCATGATCACTTGTCTTTTAAAGTAAAATACTCAGGTCAAGTAATGTATCAAGGGCCTACTTTTAATGAGACCAGCCAGCTGTTTCCTGACTGCATTCCAGACTTTAATTATACTCATTTGTTTCCCATTCTAGAAAGGGAGAGGCGCCAACTACTTTTAGGATGCAGAAAAATACAAATTGAAAAACAGCAGCGATCAAGGCTCTTGACATTTACAGGTTATTAGTGTTTGTTCATTCAGTTTTTAACCAGTTACTTAGCTGCAGGAGCAGAACATAATTCACTAGAATGTGATGTAGGAAATTTTTTTTTCTTTGGTCCCTGCTGAATCCCAAGCACCTAGGAAAGTTCCTAGCACAGGTGTTAATGTTTGTTGAATGAATCTATGATCATAAGTACGTTTAAGTTCAAGATCTTTGAAAATAAATGAACCATTGGAAGTAGGACCCATGCTCCATAAAGAAATGCCTGTTTTTTGGTGTGCCTTTGAGCACTCTTGTGTTTGGTGTGTGTGTTCTTATTTATTTTTTTAATTTCCCTCCCACCTTTCCTCTGCCCCATGTGTGTCGTTTCTGACTTACTCAGCATTCTTGTGCCCCTGGAGTTCCTCTGATCTTTCATTTGTGATGGCCAAGGGGATGGAGATTGTAGGGCTTGATGGTTTATAGTCCTCAAAATGCTAACACTTAAAAATCACTTGGGAAATCTGTTAAAATGGAGATTTCCCATAATACCCTCTGGAGATTGGTTTAGTAAATCTGGGTGAGTCCCAGAGAGCTGTATTTTTAATGCCTTGGCTAAAAACCCAAAGATGGGTTTACATTTTTTAAAAATGAAATAGAATTGCATGGAATAGAACATAATAAAGGTATTTTTTTGATAGAGTCTTGCTCTGTTGCCCAGGCTGGTGTGTGCAGTGGTGCTAACATAGCTCACTGCAACCTGGACCCCCCAGGCTCAAGCAGTCCTCCCACCTCAGTCTCCTAAGTAGCTGGGTAACTGGGACTGTAGGCATGGGCCACCACGCCTGGCTAATTTTTAATCTCTGTAGAGATAGTGGGGTGTTGCTATATTGCCCAGGCTGTTCTCGAACTCCTGGCTTCAAGCAGTCCTTCTGCTTTGGCCTCCCAAAGTGCTAGAATTGCAAGTATGAGCCACCACTCCTGACCAATAAAGTTATTTTCTTTGTGAGACATATGATATACTCATGCATTGGGTGGCAAATATAAAATATATTTCTGTAGTGTTCAGAGTGTGAAAGACCTCCCCTTGGAGACTAAGAGAAACCCTACACTGTGGAAGGTTTTGGTGTTAGTCTGTGCCTCCTATTTTGTTTTCAGATACTGCTTTCTTAATTTTATCTACATTGACTTCCAGAGAGTTGTGAACAACTCTCATGGGGACACATGCTTTTTCATTTTGCCTTAATAGGTAATAGTCAAAACTATAGCGAGGGAATATTTGAAACAGACCCATTTCTCTGCTTGTTTGCATTAAGTTTGAGGCATGATTTTTTTTTCCCCCCCAAGAGTTGCTGTGGGAATAAGAGTTCCTGGAGTGTTTTTTGTGTACCAATCATGATGTATGGTTGGTATTATCCCCAATTTAAAGATCAGTAAGTGCCTAGGGTCACACGACTAGTAATGGCAGAGCTGTGATCCACATGTAGGTCTTTGTGCCTAGAAGCCCGCCTGTGTGCTGAACTACTTGCCTGTCCATTTCTGTGGCAGACATGAAGTAGGTAACCCTCCCAGGCTACTTGAGTCGCCCATGAACCTCTTCTCATTGGTAGATGTTTAGCAAGCATAAGTCAAGACAAAAATAAGTCAGCATGTAGCAAGACTTTGGAAGATGGAAAGCAGATGGACATGTAGAAATGGACTCGGACATGGATGCTCTGAGTAATTGCCTGCCTGCCCGCCCACGTGCGCCCACAGCTGAGTGTGCAAGAGGAACGGCTGGCAGCAGCTGGATTCCTGCTCCAAATTCCTGATACTTCCCCATCCTATGCTCAGGGGTCAGTAAACGTTTTCTGCGAAGGACCAGAAAGTCAATATCAAGAGGCAACGTCAAGGATGTTACATAGGTACTTACAAGAGAGAAATTTCCACAAATTTTTTGCTGTCAAAGTTCAAAATAATGATTGAGTACTATTTTTTCTCTAATCAGAGATGTAGAATGCTTTTGCGGGGAGTGTCCATTTTGCTTAATTGGGGTTCAAAGCAAGGTAGTTTGCTGTTATCGGAATTGATTGCAAATGTTCTTGTTAGCTTTTATGTATTTCATCTTTGAAATTGTCTTCTCTAACAGGTAGGTTAGAGAATCGGATATTGATGCATGAGCATACGATTTTAATCAAGCATGTTCACGTCATCACTTGGAAGGCATTGGTACAATTCTATTAGATTCTTCTCTTGATGTTCGCCTTTCAACATGTCATTATGTTGCAGATTAATCACTTTCAATTGAAGGTTAGATGGAATCTCCTCTTTTGCACAATTAGGTGGATTTGAAGCATGGAAATTTTCTTTACATTTGTGTCGAGCTCTGAAAAACACTGCTGGAACTATAGTTTGAGCCTGGAAAGTGTGTCTGCTGTCAATGTGTGGGGATGGGAATGTCGCTGCATCTGACTTTTGACAGCTCGAGAAGTGTACAAGCAGCTTGACGTTACCTTGTGATTCAGGCAACATTCTTTGTTGGCAATTAGTTGACTGCAGTATATTTTGCACATAAGTACTGTTTTACCTTGTAACGTTAGGCTGAATTCATTAAAAAACACCATCACGCCTGCAACAAAAGCTGATTTCCAAAGCTATTCAGTGTTCAGTAATAGTGGTTGAGTGTGGTTCATCTCATTCAGAAAAATTTCAGTCTTGGGCCTGAGCTCAAAACATCACAATAAAACTCACGTACTGCTAAGCGTCGATCTGCTGTGGAGTAGGGAAGTCAGAACATTCAGCTTTACTATCCGGCAAACGTTCACGGCCAAGGGTGGTTAAATCCACGAAAGTGAACGAAGTCCACCACTGACACTACTGGTTCAGTAACGTGATAGATTCAAATAGTTGCTGCAAAGTACCTGCTGATGTACGATGTCATGAACAATCTCAGGCTTTGAACATTTACGTTTCAACTAGGACTTTTCTACTGCATACACATTTTTGCCATGAGTTGCACACATCTTAGCAGATTCTGCTTTCAGTTTTTCTCCACTTCTTTGAAAATTTTCTTCTGTATCTGTAGGTCGTTGTCAGCTACAGATCTCTTCATAGAGGCTGATTCTTCAGTCACTTCAAACTTGGCACTGACTTCTTGAAAAGACAACTAAGCAGTATCGGTAAGAACTCTCGACTCATCAAGAGAGAAGAAAAACTACCTGAAAACATCTACCTAAGTTTTTAAATTTTTAAATTACTTTTCAACTCTTCAAGCAATCTTTCTTGCCGAGAGGCCAGTAATCTTAAACAAGCTTATTTTCTTTGGATACATTTCTTTGGCTGCTGCAATCAAATGCAGTGTAATTAATGGACCGTTGGTGGACGGCTTTCCTTGCTCAGCTAACCAATGGTCCACTTGGAGACTTAACTTCAGTTGCGGCCTCATTTGAGTTTTTCATCTTTGTGAGGAAATTCTGCTGGAATGGGATATTGTTTTTACATTCTCTGGTTTTTCTGGCCGTTGCTTTCCCGTGTGTTGGAAATGCCGTGACGAGGGCTTGGTCTGGTAGTGTCGGCGGGCGTCGCGTTCTTCAGCACAGCTGTAGTGTCGTTTCACGAGAAGCACGACGGCCATCTAATTTGGTCACACCACCCGTACTGCACGGTGCCCTGACAGCATGGTGTTCAGAGAACGCTGCAGTTGCCTCGACAGGGCGGATTCGCAGTGGTGACAATAATAAGGTGCGGGTGCGTGGCGACGACATGAACGGCGCTCGGAGCGCCGCCGTGTTGCGGGCCTCGCCGCAGTGCGTGCTGTGCCCGGCGCAAGGCCGGCAGCGCCACATCCCGCTGGGTCGCAGCCGCGCCACCCTGCTCTTGTCGCGAAATAGCTCTTAAAATGTCTCCGGCCATTTAAAGACACATAAACCGTCCCTGGCGTGCCGTGCAAACGCAGGCGGTGGGTGAGACTCGGCCTGCAGCCCGTAGCTTGTGAGTCCCTGCGTAAGTGGCCTACCTTGCTTTCTGCTTCAGTCTTCTAAAAAGTGCGATTTTGAAGCAATCAAAAATGACTTCCACGGATGCCACCATCATTGTCCCCACCCACAAGCATATGAATTGTTCACGAGCTGCCGGGGAGCCCATCTTCACAAAGCCCTCTTTTAACTCTACTTCCCTCCACCCCATTTCACTGCTTCTCTTTGTAGCAGATTTTCTCAAAGTAGTTGTTTATCCTCCTGGTCTCTGATTCCTCTTCTGCTGTCTCTTAAACTTCAAGGATTTTGTCCCAGCATCCCACTGACTGCTCCCACCATTGTCACCCGCGACTTGCATGTTGTCTAACCCAACGGGCAGTTCCCAGTCGCTTCATTCCTCAGCAGCATTCCCAGCTGCAAAGCGCTACGTCCTCTTTAAAACACTTTTCAAAACCCAGTTTCCAAGGGCCGGCTCGGTGGCTCACGCCTGTAATCCTAGCTCTCTGGGAGGCCGAGGTGGGCAGATCCTTTGAGCTCAGGAGTTCGAGACCAGCCTGAGCAAGAGCGAGACCCCATCTCTACTATAAATAGAAAGAAATTAATTGGCCAACTAATGTATATAGAAAAAATTAGCCGGGCATGGTGGCACATGCCTGTAGTCCCAGCTACTTGGGAGGCTGAGGCAGGAGGATCACTTGAGCCCAGGAGTTTGAGGTTGCTGTGAGCTAGGCTGACGCCACGGCACTCACTCTAGCCTGGGCAATAAAGTGAGACTCTGTCTCAAAAAAAAAAAAAAAAAAAGTCTACCGGAGTAACCATTAAGCCCTTTCCAAGATCGTCTCCCCAGCCTCTGCAGCCCTTCCCCACACCCTTAGAAGTCGAGGTTTGGTCTCAGGAGAGGGTGCAACAGAGAGGCCTGGGACTCAGAGGCCAGGCTCGACTGAGGCGGGAGGGCTGTGGGCAAGTCCACGGCTAAGAGCGAGAGCCCCAGCCCTCGGCACCCGGGATGCTGCAGGCCGGTCTTCTAGCCCATCCTGCAGAAGACCCGAGGCTTCCTCTCTGGGGCACAGAGCCGCACAGGGCAGACGGCAGCCACACCTACAGCTGCTGGCGTCTCAGCCTTGCAGGGTGACCTCACAGACAACCCCAGCGGTCCCTCCCCTGGCCCACAGAGCTTCCCTCCAGGGGTTCTCTCACTCTTGAGTAAGCATGGACTAGACATTTGAGAAAGCTTTCGTCAGGAAAGACAAGGATCAAAGCAAAGTAAAAGAAAAATGAAAGTGGAAGAGCTACAATGTAGAAAGCAATAAACATTTTTTTAAAATTACAGATAGAGATTTTAAAAAAGATTAACATCAAGGAAACAATCAGAAGTTATGAAAAAGGTTATGAAAAAGAAAGACTTGGGAAAATTCTAAATATGATAGCAGAAATAAAATATTCAGTAGAAAGATTAGATGACAAGGTTAAGAAAATCGTGCATAAAGTAGAGCAAAAATATGCAAAGGGGCAAAGTATGAAAGAGAAAAATATAGAATTTAATCCAGGAGGTCCAACATCAAACAACTGCAAGTTCCACAGCTGGGGTAACATTGTGAAACTCTGTCTCTATTTAAAAAAAAAAAGAAGAGGAGGAGGAGGAGTTCCTGAGAGAGAAAGAATAGAGAAAGTGCAGGGGAGGAAAATGGCAAAGAAAGGGCATGGGGGTGCCCAGGGTAATCAATTTAAAAAGACTCAGACCAGGACATGTGTCATTGTAAAATTTCAGAAATGTGCATGTGAAGAAAAGACCCTAACGGTTCCACAGAGGAAGAAAAAAAAAAAATCCCCAAAGCAGATCACATACAGAAGATCAGGAATCAGAACATGACCTGGCTTTGAAACAGCAGCGCTGACATTGGACCGTCGTGGTGCAACGCCTTTAGATTCTGAGGGAAAATTATTTGCAGCCTCGAATTCTGTATCTAGCCGAACAAGCCGAGTGGAGGAAGGGCGTTTTCAGACAGGCAGGTTCTCAGGAAGTTCGCCTCCTAGAAGCCGATGTCAAGAAGTGGCTCTGCTCCACCAAAATGAGATCAGGAAAGAGGAAGGAGCAGGACTGGGATCTAGGCAGTAGCAGACCTACCCAGACGAGCGGTGGTGAGGGGCTTCAGCACAGCAGGGTGGTGTGACCAGAGCCCCAGCGTCATTGTCCCTCGACTGTGAATTCACCCTTCCACCTTTCTTTGTGGTACTGGAGCTGGACGCCGCAAACATTTCTCCCTGCTGACTGTCACAATGTCCAGCCCCGTCACAGAGGACATTGGAGGACCTTGCAAGAGGAAGGGCCTTCTCGCGGTTTCAGGCTTATTTTTCTTGTTTTCCTGGCGAGGCTGCCAGCAGGAGCCCAGCGGGCGGGTTCCCAGTGAGTTGCACCCACAGCTCAGCCTCAGCGCCCCAAGCTCATTGACTTTGCCACCGACCCACAGGCCACAGCCACTGCCTCTCGGCCCCCGTCCTGCCTTGGGTACTCTCTGTCTGTCCCAGAGGTAGTAGCTGCTGCCGACAACTGCTCTTCCTGCATTCTTTAGAGGTTTCTTTTTTTTTCTTTTTTTTGAGACAGAGTCTCACTCTGTTGCCCGGGCTAGAGTGAGTGCCGTGGCATCAGCCTCGCTCACAGCAACCTCAAACTCCTGGGCTCAAGCAATCCTCCTGCCTCAGCCTCCCGAGTAGCTGGGACTACAGGCATGCACCACCATGCCCGGCTAATTTTTTCTATATATTTTTAGTTGGTCAATTAATTTCTTTCTCTTTTTAGTAGAGACGGGGGTCTCGCTCTTGCTCAGGCTGGTTTCGAACTCCTGACCTGGAGCGATCCGCCCGCCTCGGCCTCCCAGAGTGCTAGGATTACAGGCGTGAGCCACCACGCCCGGCCTTTAGAGTTCTTTCATTCCTCTTAGTAGTTAATTCCCTAATCACTAGTGAAGAATAACTCTCTACAGCGAACTTCCCCTGCTCATGTCACTGGTGTGGTCCCGTCTCCTGGCTGGCCCCTGGCTGATACGCGTGGCACTGCAAACCCGGGAACGGCAGTGCGTCAAGGTGAGTGATGTGGTCACAGCGGGACCACAGCGGAGGGGTGTCTCTGGTGGATTCGGGGGGGTGGACATACGTAGGAGAGCCAGCTCTTCTGTGGTGAGAAGTCACTAGATTACATGAAAAATTCGACAACTCTAGAAAGTGCACTACAAGAGTGTTTAGCAGCCTGGCTGTCATGAGCAGAAGAAAGAGCTGAAGGACATGCAAGTTGCTGCTTTGGAGAGCACCGGGGAGGCATTGGGAGCGGGTGGAGAGCTGCTGGTTTCTGTCACGTGCCTTTTAGAGCTATGACGGTCCCCATCCTGGGGTGCATTCCAAGACCGCAGTGGGTGCCCGAAGCCTCGCGTGGGGCTGAGCCCTGCGTGTGTTGACACGATGTGTTTTCCAGCGGGTCAGGGGCTAGCGAGCGGGTGGCGTGTGCGGGGTGGGGCAGCTGCACAGAGGGCCGATGCGCGTCCGGGAGAGACGTCATCATGCTACTCAAACGGTGTGCCATTTAAAACTTGTGAATTGTTTATTTCTGGAATTTTCCATTTAATATTTTTGGACTGCAGAAGTTGAAACCGAGGATAAGGAAGGACTTTACTTCCTTTGTTTTTAAATTGTTTAAATGTACTATTTTAAAATTTTTAATTTATTCATGGCATCCAAAATGTGGACACAGCCCAAACGTCCATCAGCAGATGAGTGGATAAGCAAAATGTGGTATAGACACGCCATGGAACCCTATTCAGCCTTAAAAAGGAAAGGAATTCTCACACGTGCTACAGCGTGGATGAAACTTGAAAACATCACGCCGAGTGGAATAAATCAGTCACGAAAGGACCGATATTGCATAACTGCACTTACATGAGGTACCAAGAGTGGGCGAATTCATAGAGACAGAAACCAGGTTTGTTGCCAGGGGCCGGACAAGGGGAACAGGGAGTCACTGTTTAATGGGGACAGAGTTTCCATTTGGGGAGGTGAAGAAGCTCTAGAGGTGGATGATGGTGGTGGTTGTGAAACCCTGTGAAGGCATTTGATGCCACTGAGCTGTACACTTAATAATGGTTTAATAGTAAATTTAACATTATGTTTATTCTGCCACAATAAGAAAAGTTAAATTTAATAAAATTGGTGCATTCAAAATATGGGTGTCTGCTAAAAAGAGCGTTTTCATGCTTGGTGACTCGCAATATTATCATATGTGAGTAAATTAGCATTAGCCTGAGAAAGATGTTTGCGGTATTTCATTTTATTTATTATTTACCGTGCCAAAGTTGTCTCTCCTCTGTCTTACATATTAAATGGCCACACTTTGCTTCCTTTATATTTACACCAAAGAAAAATAAACATCAAAGAGCAATTTCTTTCTTTCTTTTTGGTTTTGTTTTCTTTTTCTTTTTTTTTTTTTTTTTGAG
Source organism: Mirza zaza (assembly GCA_008750895.1). Taxonomy (NCBI): domain Eukaryota; kingdom Metazoa; phylum Chordata; class Mammalia; order Primates; family Cheirogaleidae; genus Mirza; species Mirza zaza. The sequence goes on from VSMD01130653.1 coordinate 38,838, forward strand.
ATAGAGCCTTGCTCTGTGTCCTGGGGAGAGTGCAGTGACATCATTGTAGCTCACTGCAGCCTCAAACTTCTGGGCTCAAGGGATCCTCCTGCCTCAGCCTACTGAGTAGCCGGGACTATAGTTGCATGCCACAATGCAACTATAACTTTTCTATTTTTAGTAGAGACGAGTTCTCACTCTTGTTCAGGCTGGACTCGAACTCTTGACCTCAAGCGATCCTCCCGCCTCGGCCTCCCAGAGTGCTGGGATTACAGGCGTGAGCCACTGGGTGCCTGGCCAAAGAGCAACTTTCATGACTTGCTGAGGGGAAATGTTAGCCCCCATTCAGGGAGGACTTGAAGATCTAATATGTATCATGGCTGCTAGGCGCAGGGTAAGCAAAGATGAATAACATCTCCTCAAAATATCCCCTTCGACTGAACAGGAGAGACAGACAGACAGGGCCTGCAGTCTAATGTGATCTGAGGGAGGCGTGCGGTGGGCAGGGGACACGGGTGGCCAGGGAGGACGCTGTCTCTCAGCGTGTGGGGAGGAGCTTGGGGACAGCACCATAGCAGAGCTCTGGGACTGGGTCTTCAGGGACAAGAGAGAGTTTGTCAGGTGGCCACAGGGACGAAGGTGAAGCCGGGCATCTTCCGAACACCCGCCACACGTTCCTGCTTCCGAACCTGCTGTCACTGCAGCCGAGCCGCTTTCCAGCCTGGGGGGCGTCCGGAGCCGGGTTAGTGCTGCCCCTCGCGCGGGGCCTGGAGCCAGCACCCCGCGTCTCAGGACGTCTTCGGGGCGCCCGTTCCCTGCGAAGCGAACTCATGGGTGGCGGCTTCCCCGAGAGGGCCCAGCTGTCCAAACCGGTGCTCCGGCCAGGACAGTGTGGGTGGGGGGCCGCCGGGAAGCTGTCTCCGTCTGTTCCGTGTTGCCACGACAGAATTCCACAGCCCGGGTGGCTTACCTATAGAGGAAATTTCTCTCTCCCAGTCCCGGAGGGCGGGAGGTCCCGTGTCCCTAACAGGAGGTGGGAGGGAGAGAGAGCAGAGCAGAGCGAGAGGGGGCCGAGCTCACTCTTGCCACAAGCCCACTCCCACCTGGCGGTGTGCGTCCCGAGCCCGGGGAAGACTCTAGGGTGGGAGAGGAATCATCTGTCACCCCCCGAGCCCACCTGGGCCGCGCTGGGCTTGCTCCCTTGGTAGGAAGACGGCGCTGGACTCGAGCTGGTAAGTCCGGCAGCTTCACACCCGCACGCCGCCGCCTCCTCGAGGCCTCTGTCCACATCACCGACAGCCGCTCCCCGCAGTGTGTGACAGGAGAGGACATTCCCTGTGGCAGTGTGTGGATGAAGTCCTCTGTGTGAGCGAGGTTGCCAGCCGGCCACAGGCAGGGGCACAGAGCCCGAGAGAGAACTGGGTTTATTTCATAACGGAAATCTCAGCTCTGTGGCAAATCCTAGAAGCCCTAAAAACCTAGGTGGGATATTCCTCCCCCCCCTTATTTTGTTTCTATTCCAGCATGTTTGCTTAATTGACAGCAAGCAGAAAATAAGAGTCACGTCTCTGAGTTTTTGGTTATCAATGTGCAGCGCCTAGGTGGGTTTCGACTCAAAGAATTTGCTTTGGAGAACCACGCCTTCTGAAAGAAGAGGTCATAATGGTTTGGACTCTCATTCTTCTTTCTCTTTCTCCCTGTCCTGGTCTGATGATGTGGCCCAGAAGCTTCTGCGTCCCATTGTGCAACCGTCTGAGACTGTCATGTGGCCGGGCTTTCAGAGAACGAACAGCAGAGAACTGCAGCCACAGGCCGACGCTGCCATCAAAGGCTGGTGGAAACACATCCTGGTGAAACGCGTGAAATTAGAGACACGAAGCAAAAAAGATACTGAAGAGCTTTGGGTCAGAGAGAGTAGAGAGTGTTTAATTAGTTTTTGGAGCTAGGATTTCTAAATAACAGCTGTCTGGACAGTTCACATTCTTATCAGTAAAATATCCTGCTTTATTTAGATCTAAAAAATTTTCAAGTCATACTATTTTGTAAAAGCAGTAAAGAATATATGATTGTAACCATAAAGGAGAAACATTTTAATGTAGCAAAATATAACTGAAATTCTACCTCCCCCAGCACATTACTATTCCCCCGTCTGGTCCTTACCCGTATGTTCATATTATTTTATGTAACTATGATCATTCATATATTCCACCTTTTCCCTGGCATGCTGTGTTTTTATATAGTTCCCCTGAGGAGTTCTGATTATATAAAGTATTACTGACACCTTAAAAAAGTTTTTTTAAGCATAAAGTCATTGGGAAGGGGGGCTGCCTTTACTGTTTTTCTCTGTGTTGTTAAGATTAATCTGATATTTATGAAGAAACCACCCATGAAATACATGTCTATGCTCGTCTGCAGGATGGGTTAAAAGCTATAAAAAACCAACCCCCAAACAAACAGGTTGTTGTGGATCTTTACTCCAGGAATTGGGAAAACAGTATCCCCCTTTAACTCATACTTATTCACTGGATCACAGATTAACTGGCTACCCGAGTGTGGGCAGGGTGTGTGCGGGAACACCAAGGCCTGCCCCTGGGAGCTCACCCCTGGGGAAGGCACCTGCCACATTGGGGCCCAGGTGACGAGACGGGAGGGACACTAACCTTGGGAGATGCCACGGAGGGGTTGTTGGGGTCAGGGAACAGATAGGGAAAGACACAGCGAAGACCTTCAGTTATCGGGAATTCACAAAAGCGAAGTCACTGAAGAAGGGACCTGTCAGGCCAGGGAGGAGGGCAGCGAGCTGTCCGTGCTGGCTGAGGGTGGGTGGCTTTGGGAGACAGCGAGGAGCCCGGCGAGGAGGCCTAGGAACTTTACTTAAACGGGAACTCACACAGGTGAGTGACTCCAAAATGGGCTTCAAGGTGTGATTCTGAGCAGTTTTGTTAGAGATCGGCTGGGTGGGGCCGGCCTGCGGGCGGAGGGCAGGTGGAGGGACGGGAGCCGGTGGCCAGGTGGAGCTACCGGGAGGAAGGACAGCCAGCGTTGGGCATCTCGGGGCAGGGAGAGGCCAATGGCTACTCTGAGGTCCTGAGTCTGGGGTTTCGGGAAAGGGGCCCTCAGGAGGAGGACCCAGGTGGAGCCCGGCCCTCGATCCCGCTGTCCCACGTTCGGGGCCAGGTGGACGCTGAGCTCGGGACAAGGCGGACGAGGCAAGAGACACAGCCCTAGATGGACGAGGTCTCAGGAGGAGGGCGTTCCAAGGGACAGGAACAGGGGAGGGAGCTTTTGGGGTGCCCACAGTTAAGGGGAAGAAGAAGAGACAGAGGGCGTGCCCAGGAGCCGCCCCTAAATGCACCGCTGTGGGGGCCGATGGGGCATTTGGGGGACCCCATCAGAGGCCTTGGGCCCCACATGGAGGCTGAGCTGGGAGCAGACCAGGAGCTGAGAAGTGACATTGCCCCTTCCGAGCAGGTTGCTGGGGAAAGTGGAGAGGAGGGATAAGAACTCCATTTCTCTTTTGAGGCTGTCTGGGAAGTTGGGCTTCCGCTGTGGGTGGGTGGCAGGTTCAGACCCGCCCTGGGCCTGCCCCACGCGCCTGCACAGGGGAAGGTTCCCCTCCGATTGCAGAAACCTAACGGCAATGGAGGAGGACAAGGCTCAGACGTTAGCACCTCAGCTACGAGAGGAAGGGACCGAAACTGGAGTCCAGCTTCCTCGCTGGTGCAGCCCCCGCCCCCACCCCCATGTGCGCTGGGCTTGCCCGAGCCGCCTTTGCACCGCCCGGTCCCTGACACCACCCACGCTGGGCAACTACGTCTAAACTACCACGTGCCCCGAAGGTACCAGACTGCAAGAACCTCGAGCAGGAAGGGGACTCAGAGGTGGCTATTGCTGGATTATGGAGAGGCACGAGCCAAGCCGGCCCTGCCTGTGTGCGCACGGCCACACCCACTTGCCCGCACGGTAGCGACGGCTGCTTCCGTGTGACGGTGGCCGGATTGTGCAGTAGCATCAGAGACCATTTGGCTCATGGCATCCAAAATATTTACTATCCAGCCCTTCCCAGAAACGGTCTGTGGAGCCCGGGCCACGCGGCCGGCGGCCGGCTAGCCGCGCTCTGCGAGCAGACCGGCTCTTTCAACACGGGCCGGTCGTGATGTTTTTAAAAAGCACCAGGAATACTTTTTGGAAGTCAGAGTTTTTCCATCAAGTGGCTTTGGCTGGACTCCAGAGGGTTTCTATTCAGTTAGCGGTCGAGCTGGCCGGGACGCAGGGTGTGAAAACAATTCTCAGACCCGCTTTTGTCCGGGCTCAATCCCGGCCCTTTCAGCGGGCACAATGCAAGTGCTGCGGTCAGCAGGGTCAAGGGGGACGGCCGCAGCGAGCCGCGCAAACGCCATTATGGGCTGCGATTAGAGGCTGGGACGTGTGCTGAATTCCCTCTGATCACGTGACGTGAGCTAAGGCCACCATTTATCGTAAAACAAACTGCCCGGCTCGGGGAGGCATAGAATAGATGACAACTGCATTTTAAAATGTTTTGTTCAAGTAAATGAAGCATAGTCATTTTGGAAAACAGGGGAGCAAAGCATAAAAATAGCTGAAAGGGTTTTCAAATTTTCATATTTTTGTGTCCCTGAGGGATTTTGTGGTCACTTTGGTTCCTAAGTGAGATGTGAAGCGGGGCCTTTTACTAGTTTATAACCAGGCCAGGGGTCTTTTGTTTTCGGATAGATGCACAAATGAAAGTCAGTTCATATAGGGGGAGTAAATCCACCAACCTGTTGTGAATTTACACAAAAATATGAAAATTTGAAAACCTTTTCATGCTTTGGTGTTTGTGCTTTCACCATAACGTGTCTTGATTTGGGGGGTGTGTGTGTGTGTTTGCTTTTAACTTGGAATTTATTGGATTTTTGAATCTATGGATTGGATCTTTCATTAATCCTGGAAAATTCCCTGCTGTGATCTTTTCAAATATTGTCCAGAGAGGCAATTTCCTTCTGTCTCCTTTCATTCTAATATATCGATGAGACACATACAAGACTTTCTGTCTTCATTCTTTATGTCTCTGAGCTGCTTTTTCACACTTTGCATTTCTTTGACTCTCCATGCTGCATTCTGGATGATTTCTCAGTTCACCAATTATTTCCTAAGCTGTGTGTTTAATCCATCTATTGAGTTTTTAATTTTAATTATTATTTTTTAATTTCTAGACCTTATTTTTGGCCATTACTTATCATTTCTTGTTCTCCATACATATTTCTAATCTCATCTTTTAGTCCTTTAAACTTTTACACTTTTGTGTCTGATAATTCTAAAACCTGATGTCTTTGTGGGTCTATTTCTACTGTCTCTTGTTCCTGTTTGCTCTCATCTATGGGGCCTCATTTCTTTGTGCATGTAGTAAGTTTTTACCTGTGAGCTGTGTAAGTGTAACAAAAAAAATGAATTTTTCTTGCTGCTGAAAGGGAAAGAGACCATTAATTCTTTAATAACTGCTTGTTGGAAAATCATCTGTGAGCTTCTTTGAGACAAAGGATGAAGATGATTCCTTTCGAGGGGATTTGCAGGGGCCTCTCCCAGTTTGAGAACAATGTGAACCCAACTCTCAGCTTGAAGGAATTTTGTCCAACTAGTTATGTGGATTCAGGCTGCAAACACGCACGAGAACTAGCTTATGGCGGTAAGTTATCTAGGGCAGGAGGACCCCTTTCCATTAGGGTGGCTGTCCCCAACTTTTTGGTGCCAGGGACCAGTTTCATGGAAGACAATTTTTGCATGGCCAGGGGTGGGGACTAGGGGCGGGGCAGGGGCGGGGGGGGGGCAGAGCAATGCGGATTGGCTGTAAACACAGATGAAACTTTGCTCGTTAGCCTCTCACCTCCTGCTGCGTGTTCCCTGCCCCCTTCCTATGTTCATGGAAGACAGTTTTTCCACGGTAGGGGTGGCGTCAAGGGTTTTGAGTTGGGGAGATTATCCTGGATACTCCCCGGGTGGGCCCTAGGTGTCACCCCAAGTGTCCTTGTAAGAGGGGGACAGAGGGTGCTCCCCGCAGCAGGGGCGGAGGGATGTGACCACGGAGCGGAGGCCGGGCTGAGGAATACGCACAGATGCACACAGATGTGCATGTTTCCTTTGACGTCAACTTTATTGGCACGTGGTCCATGTCCAATAATATAAATTCATTTCAGCAGTGCAGCTGAATGAATTCCCAAAACATCCACGCCCGTGTAAGCACCACCGCCGGCTCTGCACCTCACCCTGGAGAAACCTTGTGCTCACGCTCAGATCGATGATACTAGTTTCCTAAGAAAAGGAAAAATTTCTTCCTTTCTAGACCAGACTCCCACTCTCTGGTTTTGTATCTGCTGCATGTTTTGTCTGGGTTGGGCCCTGCGTATTTTATAAGCAAACCTGAAAGTGCAATGAGGAGGAACAGAGCACACACGCAACCACTCACACTCACGAGTGCAGACACACACAGACACACTCACACATATAGACACACACACAGACACACACAGACACACTCACACATACAGACACACACACAGACGCACTAACACACACAGACACACACACATACAGACACACACGGACACACACACAGAAACACAAACACACACACAGACACACACTCACAAATACACACACAGACACACACACAGACACACTCACACATACAGACACACAGACACACATAGACACAGACATACAGAGACACACACACAGATACACACAGACACACACACAGGTACACTCACACACACACACAGACACACACAGATACATACATACAGAGACACACACAGACACACACATACAGAGACACACACACAGACACACATATACAAACACACACACAGACACACACATACAGAGACACAGATACACACAGACAGACACACACAGGTATACTCACGCACACAGGTAAACACTAAGACACAGGTGGAGATGTACTTTCTGATTATTGCACTTTCTGGATGGTTTTTAAGGCCCTTGGAAATGAAAATCGTAGCTCAGGGATGCTTTTAGAACCACCCTTCCTGGTTCTGCCACGAGTGACCCGCTGTGCACCGACTTGTCAGCCCACGGACACTGTCAGGGGAGTGGGCCCGGCCTCATCTTCCCTCCCGCCCTCAGCCCTGCCCTACTCGGGCTGTGGCCGGGATCAAGGGTTCTTAAGGCTTACTGAGCTCATGTCAGAGAATAACTGATTTTTGAGGGTTATTTTTCTCCCTGTTTGATTTGCTTTAAACTTTCAGGGGAAGTTAGAAGGAAGGGCCCCTCTTGTATTTGGTAAAAGCGTCTCTATTTCCTTCTTTGGAGCCGAGTGGAAGCTCTTTGAGGCTGCAGGGCCCCAAGTCGCATATTACAGGACGACATGACCTGCAGTCCCGCGGGCAAGCAGGAATGTCAGTTCCACTTCTGTGTGTGTCACACACGCTAATGCCGCGCGTAGGCATGTGAGCAAGCGCTGGCTCTTGCAGAGAAAGGCAAGCTCCTTGCTGCCTGGAGCCGCCCTTTTGAGCGAACTGGCAGCCCCTTTAGAACCTAGCCCTGATCCAGGGTCCCGGCTGTGCTTGTCTGGCTCACACGGTGTTTACCAAGGAAGGCATTTATTCACGCATGCATTCATTCATGCATTCGTTCAGCGTGTCTGTTGGGAACCGACTGCATGCCAGGCACCGTCCTACACTCTAGGCAAACACGAAGGCCGTGAAGCTAAAGGGAGAAGTGGACAATAAACAGAACAGGCAAATGAGACAGTTCTCGAGAAGGGGACGTGCACTTGCCGTGGAGAGAGGAGACAGGGAGCAGGGGCGGGGAGGCCCCGCTGACCAGGCTGGGGAAGAAGTCCTCCTCTGACGTGAAAATCTTGTAGAAGTTGCCACTTACCGCATGGAGTGAGCGGGACACGTTCTGAGCAAAGCGCTCGAGGACGCTGCAGGCTGGAGGCCAGGAGCACGGCCCCCTCCGGGTCCCGGCAGGGGTTTCTGCCTGTCGGTGGGGGGGTGGAGGGGGTCCTGCCCCTCGTCCCCACGCCCTGGGTTGGGGCCTATGCAGCCGCGAGGCTCGGCTTCTTGCTCCTGCGCCTGCTGGAGTAAGTTCCCACAAACGCCTCTGCGCTCTGGACAACACACATGTATTCTCTTACCCACCTGGGGGCCGGAGTCTGAGATCAGTTTCACTGGGCTCAAATTGAGGTGTCAGCCCGGTGACGTTCCTCCTGGAGGCTCTGGGGAGAGCCCTTCCATCTCCTGCCTCCCCCCGGCTCCCCGTGGCCGCCTGTCCGTCCCTCACCTGGAAGGGCCTCGCTCCAGTCTCCGCGCCGGCACCACTTCTCTTCCGTGGTCAAAGCCCCCTGCGCCTCCCTCTGAGAAGGAGCCTTGCGACTGTACGTTGGCTCACGCAAACAAGTAATCCGGGGCAATCGCCCCAAATCCGGGCCCTTCATTCAGCCACATGCAAAGTCCCTTTGGGTGCCTAAGGTGACATCCACAGTTTCCAGGGGTTCGGGTGTGGTGGACGCCCTGCCCCACCTCCCGAAGGAGCCCGAAGCCCCCGCACACCTCACGTGGCCGCAGACGCTGCCCCCAGCCCGCCTCCCACCCGAGCCAGCGCTACGGCTTCTCGGGGCCGTGTTGTTGCATCGTCCCCGAGAGGGGGTCCCCAGGGGTCCCCAGGGCTCCTGCAGCCGCCACTGAGACACCAGAGTCTTCAGCGGGCAGCAGCCCACACAGCAGGTACGATTTCCGCCTGAGCTGGAGAAAGAGGTGCACACAGCGAAACAGCCAGCCAAGCAGACGGAAAATAAAAGCCATCGCTCACGACGCGCCTCCCAGGTAGCAGGTGCGCTCGCCGAGGGGTGGCGGAGTCACGCACGCTGGATCAGAGGCGCAAACAAAAGGGAGCTCGTGTCCTTTTTCAAAACCATTTATTTTTTATTTTAAAAACTGTTTGATTGTGGTGAATCACATAACATAAAATTGCCACCTTAACCGCTTTGAAGCGTCCAGTTCGGTGGCATTCCGAGTATTCACACTGCAGTGCCACCGTCACCCCCGTCCGTCTCCAGAGCTCTTTTTCCACCTTCCCAAATGGAAACTCTGTCCCCGTCAGACTCGAGCCCCCCACCCCGCTCCCGCCAGCCCGGGCGGCCACCGTGCTGCTCTCTGTTCCCTGGGTTTCGCCGCTCTAGGTCTTCACGAGTGGAACCACCCAGGCTCCATCTTTTTGCACCTGGTTCATCCCGTTTAGGCCAAGGCTCATTTTTATGCGGTGGCGTTAAGTCAGAATGTTCTTCCCTTCGAAGCCTGAGTACTATTCGCCGCACGGTCACGGCACGCTGTGTCTGTGTGTCTGTCCACTCATCCGGGCGTGTGCACTGGGGTGCTCCCGCCTTTTGGCCACGGCGACAAGTGCTGCAGGGGATGTGGCTGAAGTGGCTGCTTTCCTGCACAGGTCTGGGCCCGTCCTGAGCTTGGCCCGGGGGAGGGGTGTGCGTGGGGAGATGACCACTGACATCTCCAGCCCGGGGGAGCACAGGGGACTCCGGCGCCCCACTCCCTCTGCCCGACCGTGGAATGTTATCCATCTGGTTCTGACACCATGGGGTCCCCCCAGCTGTCACAGCAGTGGGGGTGTCACCTCCACCTCACCAGGCTGGGAAGTCAGCTAGTCTGTGACAGACCCAAGTCTAGGCCTTTCTAGTTCCAAAGCCTGGGACCCTTTTCATGTTTAAGACGCTGCACTTTTTAAATGATTTTGTGATGTTTAATGATCGTTTTTAATGACCAGACAGGCCGTGAGGTCTGAGAAGGCGAAGAATGCATGCATTGCCATCCTCCCTTCTGATGGCAACTCTGTGGCACAATTTTTGGTTCCATTAGGTGGCATTGCCTGAGAGTGACAGACAGGTGTCCTAGGTTCCTCCTTGGTGCCACCGCCAGCCCCTGCAGATGTGCGGTGGTCGGCCTGGACATCAGGGGGCGTGGGCCTGCGCTTTCTGGAAGGAAACAAGCCTGCTTCTCTTCTCACTGAGCACGTGGGCCTCCGGAAGCGGACGCCCAGGTGAGGGCGGGACCTTTTAGGGCAGGCCCAGGGAGGCAGCCACCTTCTGAGCCCAGGAACCTGCACAACCCTCTGAGATGGAACTGCTTTCTGAGGCCAGTGCAATTCCTTTTGAAAACTCCATAGTAACTGCCTTTGGTATGGATTTTTGGAAAAAAAAAAAAAAAACTATCCACCTTTTTGTTTTTCTTGGTAAAAAGGTAACGAGGCCAGGCAGAGTAGCACGCAGCTGTAGTCTCTGCTACTCAGGAGGCCAAGGCAGGAGGATCACTTGAGCCCAGGAGTTCCAATCTAGCATGGGCAACACAGCAAGACCTCATCTTAAAAAAAAAAAAGAAAAAAGAAAAGGTAATAAAACTCATAAAATGGCTCAAAGCAGATTGCATATCAGGGCCAATACCAGTGTTTGGGGTGAGTTCAGAGCTTGCCAGACTGACACAGGATGGCGCTGGGGGGGCGACTCTGGCCAAGTGCCCAGGATGGGGGTGGCTGCGATGCCCACCTTGGCCACCTGCCTTCTGAATCTGCCCCTCTCCCTCCTGCCCCACGGCCTGCTTTGCCTCCCTGAGGCATCTTAGAGTGAATGACGATGACAGAAAGAGGGCAGGTGTGCTATGGACAAAGGAAAAAGAGAGGAGGCTTTGGGATGAAGAAATGTGCTTTCTGTCTCCTGTCTGGGTGTGTCCGGACGGATCAAGCTGTGTCCGTAGACACTGCACAATTTCAGCTCAATTTGAAATGGATTATTTTGGTGTGTGTGTGTGTAGGGGGGGCTTTTGAATCTATATATTTTAAAATTCTGATTGTGGTAAAATATATATATATAACATAAAATTTATCATTTTAACCGTTTTTACGAGTACGGTTCGGTGGCGTTGGAGTACATTCACACCACCGTGCAGCCACCCAGCCCAGAACTTCTCCAGCTGCTGGAACTGAAATTCTGTCCCTGTTTGCAGCCACCTCCCCTCCCCCAGCCCTGGCCGCCCCCACTCCACTCTGTCCCTGAGAGTGACTGTCCTCCGTGGCTCCTGAAGGTGGATCATATGGTACTTGTGACTTCTGTGATCGACTTATTTCACCTAGCACAGTGTCCTCAAGGCTCTTCTTTTCAAGGCTGCATACTATTCCACAGTGCGTATACAACTGTTTTATTTTAAAATAAGGTAAGACGTAAAAAGGTGGAGAAAATCCTGGAGCAGCCCCAGGATTGCTCTGTGCCTTTGGGCCCCAGAGCGCGTCTGCTGAGCGCAGCCACAGGCGGGAAGGCGTCTCGCGTCCGTCCTCATCTGCTCCTTGAAACTTTATTTCCGTTTTCAGACGAGAAAATTCACCTGTAGAGTCACGGTGGGGAAATGACTTTCCCAAAGCCGCAGGGCTGGGGAGGAGGGTGCGGGATTCAGCCCCCTGGCGCCGCGATGACCCCGGAGGCCCCCGCGGGAAGGTGCGGCCCCGAGACAGGAGAGGACACCTGCTAACAGACAGGACCTCGGGTGACGGCGCGATGCTGTAGCCTGCAGGTGTGCCGGGCGCGGGGGCTCGAGCTGGCCACCCCTGACCCGACCCACACCCGGACTTGGCCTCCTCCCGCCACCTCTCCTTTGGGACCCGTCCAGCTCCGCAGGGCCCTCCTGGGGCACCTGGGTGCACTCTGCGTCCCCCGGCTCTGCTTACCATCTGGGGTGCCGGGTCCCCGAGGGCCCTGCCAGGCTCCCCCCAACAGGGAAGAATCTTTTTTTTTTTATTTTTCCTTTTTTTTTTTTGAGATAGAATCTTACTCTGTTGCCCGGGCTAGAGTGGCCGTGGCATCAGCCTCGCTCACAGCAACCTCAAACTCCTGGGCTCAAGCGATCCTCCTGCCTCAGGACTACAGGCATGTGCCACTATGCCTGGCTAATTTTTTCTATATATTTTTAGTTGTTTTGGCTAATTTTTTTGTATTTTTCTAGTAGAGTGGGGAGTCTCGCTCTTGCTCAGGCTGGTCTCGAACTCCTGAGCTCAAGCGATCCTCCCGCCTCGGCCTCCCAGAGTGCTGCCATGACAGGCCTGAGCCACCACGCCCGGCCCCAGGGCAGAGTCTTATCTCCCCAAACCGTCCATCCCACAGGCCTTCACACCCGGCGTCTGAAGTACGTGAAATTCCCACCGATCTGTGTCAGGTGGGGCCGAGTGTGGAACGTGGCGCCTTCCGAGAGCCTTCGGAGCGGCCACGCGGGTCCCCTCGGCGTTAGGCTGCCACCCTGGCGTGCAGCGCCCGAGTGCGTCTATGGAGCAGGGACGGTGTCGGCGGGAAGCGCGTGGACGTCCGGCACATCGGCAGCACCGCGACAGCGTCCCCGAGGCCCAGGGGCGCTGCAGGCCGCGAGAGGTTCTGCAGGAAAAGCTCCCCAGCACCCGGGCTCCACAGCTCTAGCTCTCCAAGCCCCAGGAGAGCGTGAGGGAACCATGGAGAGAGGGGGACTGAAGGCCACAGACAGGTGAACTTCCACGAGATTGTTTCTTCAAGAGACATCGCCGCCGGAGGCAGCCACGCCAGGCCCCTCGGACGACGCCTGTTTCAAGTGGGCGATCCGTGAAAAGACGCCACAGCCACCGCGGGGATTTCTCAAGCTGCTCCTCGTTGCATCTGATATAATAAAACCTGTCACTTCGAAAACCCGCTCAGGTAGTCTGTCCATGAAAACGATTAACCAACTACAGCACTAGCGATTTAAATCGAAGGCCACTTTTTATTACTTATTTTAGAAAATAAGTTGTTTTCAGTTACAATGTAGTCTGGGAAAGACAGTGTTATGGCACAAAAATTAAGTTTTAGTAAGAGTTTTGTAAATAGATGAGCTAAGTTAATATTTACACACCAAACGGCTTCAAATACGCTACTCCCAAGAAACAGTTCGCTGGTTTTAGTGTTACTTAGACCCCTAACTGGCCATAAAGAGTGTTACGACATTCCGTAAGGTAAAGGGGAGGCAAGCTTTTGGGCAGTAAGGAATCTTCTTAGAGTGGGTTAACTCAAGATCTGCAGTGTAGTATAAAATTAGGAGGAGAAACACATTCCCTGACTTTAAATGTATACAATGTCCATGTGTGATATTTAAGGGTTATCTAGAATATCCAAAACATGCGGGGCAGGGTGGTGGTTGTTGGGGGTAAGAATCTGTCGACCTTTACAAAAACCATTTACCCTCTTCCATCATGTAATACTCTCTACAAGTATTTATTTTGGGGGGTGATCCATGAATTAATGTTACAGATATCAGAAGAAAAAATTTCACAAAAGAGAACTTTATTCGGTAATACTAAAGAATTAAAGATAGCGTTAATAATAATGTTTAAAAAGTCTCAACTGAAAAGAGACCTAAACCCCATTAGGTTATTTTTTTGTAAAGTAATGCTTGTGCTATATTCATAGCATTATTCTACGTAGTGTTGTATAAGAATTCTACGATCTATCCATTTACTTGTCCAGATCAAAGAAAGTCAGGATCTATCAGATACACAGTGGCTTGCTCATTTCCCTTTCTTTCCCTTTTTCTTTTTGTTTTAAATTGAAGGATGTTTTTGTGATTCGGTTTTATTAAAAAAAAACAAGAATAACTCAATAAAATAAGGTTTAAAAAGGAGAAAGAAAATGATAATATAAGAATGTTTTAGAATTTAAAAAAAGGTATTTTGGTACTGTGACTATAGCGATGTTTAACATTTTATAAAAACAGGGATATAAAAAGTAGTTGTATTCGATCTTATGGTTCTTTCATGCAAAAAAAGAAGAGAGAAATAAATAAAATAAAGTAAAAAAAAAGTAGTTGTATACCACAGATTAAAAATCATATGTGTAAATATAACAGGTATTACATTTGAGTTTTAAAATTGGCTTAGGGATTTTAAAAATTTTTCTATTACATCTAGAGAAAATTTAGTTTCAGTGCAATTTCCAAATAATTAACAGGGTAGGAAAAATATGTCTGGAATCTTGCCCATAGGGAGAGGCAATTTCTGTTTTTATGGCACATTTCAATGCTTAAAATGACTAGTTCAATAAGAACAATTGTCCACTGCCCATGAGGGAGAAGGACTTAGCCTTTAGGACCATGAATACCTCAAATAGCAACATGATGCAAGGCATGCTTTCATTTGTTAGGTGAATTGAAATCAGTACCCTAACCTGAAAAAAATACCACAGGCACTGTTCTACTGCAAAATATCACTTCTTTATATATATATATATATTAGTGATTTTCAAGGAGATGAATCTAATCTTACACTCCTACCCATTCACTAAATCGGCCAACTATGGGCAATCATATATTACTAGCATTTCCATACACATATTGTGAATAAATTCAATTTTAAGATGTAAAAACTAAATACGATTCTAGTTCTCACTCTCTCCAACCCCAACAAAAAAATCAAATTGTGGATAAACAAAAAGCTCATTATTATCATTAACGTTTACTATGGCAGAACTTAGAGAACCAATAAGTATTCACATCCACTCTGTGAGTTGTCGTTGTGGTCTCTGATGACTGCTATTACAGTGTCCAAAATGGCCAAAGCTTTTAGCAGAATGCTTTTACACTAGGGTTTTTTCACACAGCGCCCTTCTCACTCTGGAGAACTAAGTCCTGGTGCTCTAAGCCTAAGGCACCCACTGCACATGATGAGTTCATGTTGGAGAGAAGCTTTGGGTCTCGAGTGGCCTTAGTTAGGCGCTAGCCAGGGGAGAAGTGAGAAAAGAGTCACTCAGATAATTTTCCAAAGGGCTTAATTCTCTCTCTCTTTCTCAATCTGGATGAGAAAGACTTCAAGGATAGGTATGGAAAGCTAGCGTTTCTATTGTTCAGTGCATCCTACTACTGCAAGTGGAATGCACTAATAGGCTATTTGTGTTTGACTGACATGAAATACTAGCTCCACACAGAAATCTGAGAATTGGAAATAGCATTGTTTTAATCAGATTGTTAGTGGAGTACCCTTCATAATATAAAACAGAAAGTACGTTGTGGAGTGTGGCCCCAAATTAATCATCCAGAAATGAAAGTAACTGATAAAAAGAAATGAATTAAATTGGAAAGTGTATGCCCTTTAGCTGGATAAGGGCTAACGATACTCAGTGGATGCTGGAGGTGAAAAGTGTGAGTAGAAACAGACTCAATGTTACCACTGTCCATGGCTTTATAAACAGATCGTGACCGAGACGCTGTGGCAGTGTGTGCTGTGCAGAAAATCCCGCCACGGGGGGAGCCAGGCCCACGCACAGAAATAGCTTCCCCCGGGAGGGCCTTCCTGGAAACCAGGGCGTACACCCTGCATCTGCACAAGCCTAACCCAGGCAGGAACACCCAGACACTTTTATTTACGCTTTAGAAAGCAAATAGGCTGCCCACAAAGAATGGTTAGGAAACTTGAAGTGTTTTATTCCGTACTGTCTTAAAAAAAAAAAAAAACAACAACGGGTAGATTGTCATTGATTCATCTGTATAAATGATTTTCCTGGCAACATAGTTAAAACTTTTAACTTCCCATTCAAAAACTTCACAACTTCAGGTATTTGAACTTAAATTTTCCCCCTGCTTTTATTTTTATAGTACATTCTCATTGTGATTAGCTGACTCATAAAGTGGAAGAATTTTTTTTTTTTTTTTTTTAAAAAGAAAGTTCAAAATCTTTACCAATAGGTATGAGGACAAACTAGCGTCCTCTTGGTCAGTACCCATTTTAACAGTACTATTTCTTTTTCATTTTTCCTGAAAGTGGGAGAAAAATAGGCCTATCTGTACCATTCAGATCAAAGCACAAAGTATCATTTTAAAAATAAATACCTAAGGCATACCTGACACACTTTTATGTCAATTTCCTCAGCAGTTTAAAAAGGATCTCAAATGTCCCTGCATCTCCACCTGCCTTCTACCAGCAACCTCTGTGGCCCTTGCCCATGGAATCTGCCTCTGGAGGGTAAATGCTCTTTGTCACTTGTCATGAAGCCTGCAGTTTGATATCCTGGGCTTCACATGCAATTTCAGAAACCCAAATGACACTAAATAGACTTGCTCTAAATCTTTTTTTAGTGCAGTTTGGCAAACAGCCCAAATGAAATTCAATTCCAGGTTAAAAGTATCAAGCAGAGATAGAGCTAAGAGTGTTTTCGGCTCTGGGCTGTCGGGAGGCTCCGGAGAGCTTCGGGATGGAAAAGCTGACTGCCGGAGCCGAAGGGCCTGCAGACACCTGTTGCTTTGCCAAAACAGAGCAGTTACCCACAGAGACGCGCAGCCCAGGCCCAGCGGTGGCCGGGCTCCTGGGCTGCTGGGCTCCTGTGAAGATCTTTAAAGGCCAACGACCCTTGACCCCCTGTGACCCCCCACCCCTCTATCTCAGAAACATTGGTGTCACCCACACTATAACTCACAGTGTTAAGAACAGCAAGCATTAAACACGGAAACCTGGTCTCTTCTGCTCCATCCTCCGCCTCCTGGGCCTCCAGCGGTTCACGTTCAGGCTCTACCTGCGGGTTTGAACTGCACTTTGGTTTTGGGTTCTAGAAACGAGAATGTTATAAAGCTGTCTGGAGAGGCCACCACTAGATGGCCAAGTCGTCCGGTCGGGCCCGCCCGCTGCTGGCCTTGCTGGACCTGCCGGGCTCCGCGGGCTCCGCGGGCGGCGCGTGCATCTCGGCCGCGGTGGTCAGCGCCTGCTCCTCCTCTTCGGGCGTCACGGCCAGGGCGCTCTCCTCCAGGCTGCTGCCGCTGCCGTCCGCCAGCAGCAGGGGCGCCGCGCCGCCCGCCTCGGCGTCCTCGGCATCTGCGCCCGCGTCGTCCCCGGGGCTGCTGCTGCCCGCGGGGCTGGGCGCTGCGGGCGAGGACGCGGCGGGCGAGGCCTTCCGCGCCGGTGCCTGCTGCTCGGCCGCCTGGTTGGCCCAGTTCTGCTCGGTCGCCAGCAGGTGGTGGCCGTCGTAGAGTTTGGCCGGGTGGCCCTTCCCGGGCGCCTGGGACAGGGCCACCACTTTGAAGTCCGCCCCCGCCGGCGGTGGCGGCGGCGCCCCGGGGTAGCCCGCGGGCCCGGCCTGCGCCACTGGCGAGGCGGCGCGCGTGTAGTGGGGCGGGAACCCGATGGTGACCGCGGCCGGGCCCGGGGCGGCGGGGAGCGTGGGGGGCTCCGCGGCCACCAGCCCGGCCTCCCCGGGGTCCGCGCCCAGGCGGTTGGTCATGCCCTGCTTAAGCTTCTTCCAGCCCAGGTGGTAGATCTCCAGCATGTTGAGTAGGAGGGACGCGCAGGCCACCACGAGCATGAAGAGGATGAAGATGGTCTTCTCCGTGGGCCGCGAGATGAAGCAGTCCACCGTGTTGGGGCAGGGCCAGCGGTCGCAGCGGTACAGCGGCTTCAGCTCGAAGCCGTACAGGAAGTACTGGCCGGCGATGAAGCCCACCTCGAACAGCGTCTTGAAGATGATGTTGAAGACGTAGGTGCGCAGCAGGGCCCCCGCGATGCGCACCTTGCCGCGGTCGTCCCGCGCCGCCCGGGGCTTGCCCTTCGCGCCCGCCGCGCCCGGGTGCGGGCCATCGCCCTTTGGCAGCGCCTCCTCGCGCTCCTTCCTCTTCTCCTCCATGCGCACAATGTGCAGCACGTGGCCCAGGTAGATGAGCGTGGGCGTGGACACGAAGATGATCTGCAGCACCCAGAAGCGGATGTGGGAGATGGGGAAGGCCCGGTCGTAGCAGACGTTCTCGCAGCCGGGCTGCTGGGTGTTGCAGACGAAGTCCGACTGCTCGTCGCCCCACACCTCCTCGGCCGCGGCGCCCAGCACCAGGATGCGGAAGATGAACAGCACGGTGAGCCAGACCTTGCCGATGACCGTGGAGTGCTCCTGCGCGTTCTCCAGGAGTCGCCCCAGAAAGCTCCAGTCGCCCATCGCTCCCGATTCCTAACCTGGAAGGGGGGGGGGACACGCTTGTTAATACGCAGGCCGGACAGGCGGGTTGCAGAGTCCCCACCCAAGGGACAGGCCACTGTCACGGATGGCGCCAGAACGTCGTTCTCTGAGCAGCTCCCCGCAGGAATGTGTGCGCGTCGGACATCTCCCCATTATCCGGCGAGCAGGGCGTGCCACAGGTCTGTGGCACCGGGGTGCCACTGAGCTGCTGCTACACTACCCAAGTGCTGGCGCGAACTGGGGAGCCACAAGTTAACCACAGGTTCAGAGAAGGTGAGAGGAAGCCAGAGCTGGAACAGAAATGCCCGGCCCTGGCCTCCCAGCTCCCCACCTGTCTCTCCTGAGCAGGCCCTGCAGGGCCTCTGGGGCTCTGCCAGAGCTTGGCCTTTCCTGGTGGTGTCCTTTCTGTTCACGTGGGATTACAGCAGCCCTTCCCAAGCTGCCGTCATGCCCACGCCCATGCCACCTTCATAACTGATCTGGTACCTCCTCTATTCTTCTCTTTTCCTGCCTTCATATCACCTCTTATGTTTAAATTTACCTTCGATGATAGGAAGTTTTACGTTTACTACTGTCAGTGGAAAATTGGCATTGATACCTTAAATGGATGGTAGCTTTAAAAATAAATATATTAACAACTCAGCCAGCTTTATTTGTGAAACAAGGAAATACAGGCTTACTTCTCTTAAAAAAATAATAAATACATGGATGACAACAAGATTGTTACGTTTTACTGGATATTGTTTGCCAAAAGCTCTGGGTATAAGCTCTCTTTGGTTAAAAGAGGAGAACTGTGAGCATTAGGAGGTGTTAAAGATAGACTAGCATCAAACGGAGCCCTTCTCCAAGGCTGCCATTTGGGTGGAAACAGAATTGCTATGGGAATGACCTTTTCATCATGTGATTCAGTGTCAATTGATGACCACCTAAAATCGAGTGTCCACACTGTACCCCTGGGCAAAGCCGGGTTGGCGGTGGATCGGGGTGGAGGCACAGGGGACCAGGGGGGTGCTGAGTGCCTGAGGAAGCGCTCGGGGTAAAGTGGGCACAGTCACTCTGCCGAGAGTAGTGTCTAGCCCAGCAGAGCAGGGCCTGCGGTGGCCAGTGACCGACAGCACTCGGGGGCGCCCAGTGTGTGCAGCGGGGAAGTAGCACACGGACTCAGCCTTGGGGGACGGCGCCGGACCTGTTCTCCTGGGCTGAGTGCCTACGGGCGCTGGGCAGGGCTCACCGGCCTCATCTGCCCGGGCTCAGAGGTGCCAGCACAACAGAGGCAGTGGCCACCCTCGGCCCCCAGTCAGCAAGTGTTAGGTAAATGTCCCCGGGCAGGGGGCTGCTTCTTCAAGCCCGTGCACAACAGGGACCACCGTCAGGCACAGGGTGGGAGGAAGGGGAGACCGTGGGCTGTTTTTGAGATGGCAGCAGCCCCCGTAGACATAGGGGACAAAGGTGAGTCCTGTGTCACCGCTGCTTCAACAGGCCAGAGGCTGAGAATGGGAACAGAAAGGCAGCTCCATTCTTCGTGGTGGAGAAAGTGACCTCGGGTGTAAGAATGTACTCGAGTCCCCAGTGGAACCAAAGAAAACACTTCTCATTTCAAATTTTAAAATGTTTTGAAAACATTGATTTTTATGAGTCGGTTCAAAGGCAAATAAACAAAAGAAAACTTAACTCACTGGCAATCTAAAGGAACATCTAAATGTCAACTTTCTCTTAAAAAAGAAAGACTTTCTCTTGGAATAAACTTCCAATGTTTTGCTTCCACCACTGGAGCCCTTTAGAGAAATCTCACCATGCTTGAGTCCTGCCAATCTCATCCGCGAGGCGGCTGCACCTTTGGCGTGTTCTTAGACAGTAGATGTTTCACTTCAGAAACTTAATTACCCAACACGAACGATCTACTCTTCCCCTTGAAGGATGCCAGGGAACCATTCTAGGTTCTTCCTGCTACTTCACAAGTCTGTGGCAGCTCCCCACAGACTGTGCCCTAGGCCCCCAAATGGTGACTCTGCCCTTCCCCCCGACCCCGTGATCTGCTGACCTCCTCACACACCCCTGAGTCCACCCCCAACCGCCAGGTATCTGGGTGGACGCTGCACAGGACAAAAACCGTGGTAGTATCAAGGCACGTCAGGACCTGGCCCAGCGTGTGCTATTTCTCCAACCTACATGCAACCCTGTCCGGGACCGGCCTGCCGACCTGCCTCCCGAGTCTCCTTGAGGGTGGCCACCTTGAGCCCACACCTGTGCCCTAGGTTCTCTCTCCCCCTTGCCATGACCTGGTTGATGACTGTCACCCCTTTCTGTTCTAGGAGGTTCCCTCCATCCTCCCGCACCCCCGCCTGCTGAGCTCCCCAGAACCAGCATGGCCTCTGGCCTCTAGAGACCACCGACCGCTGTGATCTCTCCCCCCTTTAAGCCTGGTCCCCAGGGTAGGGCCGGCACGTGCAGCCTTTCCTTCTCGGCATCCGCGGGCAGAGCAGCTGGGCAGCCTGCCTTTCTGGAGGCATCCAAGGAGAGGTCGGAGTACTTAGTGCTTCTTCTGGCTGCTTTCCCAGATGCTCCGGCAGTTCTGCCTAAAGAACAGTTGTCATGACGTGCTGGGACTGAGGGCCTGGGGGCTCCCCATGCAGGGCTGGTGGCACAGAGTACAGGGAGGAAACGGACTTTTCTGCTTGTCACAGAATGGGCAGTGCTGCCGGCAGATCCCTGTGCAGCCAGGGAGGCAAAATGTTCTGCGGTGTTAGGGTGACCTCACAGTAAAGAACTGTCCCACCCCAAATGCCCACAGTGCCCCTGTTGAGAAAACGGGGCTCAGTAAGTATTTATTCATTGGTAAGCCAGATGGAGGGGGCTGGGAAAGCTGCCCACAGCTCCTCATTACTCCTTCTGCCGGCCTGGCCTGCCACAGAGTCCTTTAGGCCCAGGTGCTGCAAAACACGCAAACATGTGCCCTTGGAATTGCATCACGACCTCCTTGTGCAACCTACCAGAGAGATGATTTGTTACCATCCAGATGCTCGCCTGTGCACTGGCAGTGGCCAAGGCTCCGAGTCCTAGACACGGGACGACAGAGAGTACGTCCTGAACAGGTGCGTCCAACTCTCACGCACTTTGCGTGGTGGTGCACAGTGGTAAGATCTTTCCAGAAAGGAATTTGGTAATGTAGTATGAGAGACATAAAAGTAACAATACCTTTGACCTGTAATCCTATATGTAGGACATCAGACTGAGGAAATAATCAGAGGTTTGGATAAATGTATATACATGGTTTATTGTGATGTTACTTATAAGAAAGAATAACTGGAAACAGAAATGTTCAGTAAAGGACGAATGGTGGCAGCTGTCTGTCTGTGGCTGACACTGTGGCCCAGCCAAACCAACTTCTACTCCTCTACTCCTCTCCCTTGCCTGCCTCTAACGTGACTGGGAAGAAAAATTGCTTGCTTCCCCACCTACCTTGTGGATAGAGGTGAATGTAAAAGGCAGTTCTTCCCAGTGAGGTGTGAAGACTCTGCTGGGGAATGTCTGGGAAGGCTTTGGTTTTCTAAGAAAAAGGCAGGTGCTGTCCCCTTACTTGTGCTGCCCCTTCCCTTTTCTTTCCATTTGTAGTATAGATGTGGTACCTGGAGCTTGGTAGCCACCTTGTAAGCATGAGTCAATAAGCATGAAGGAACAGTCAAGAAAGTCCTAGGGCACCTGCTGTGACACTGTGGAACCACTGAATCAACCCCATCAGCCACTTCTAGGCTTCTTATTTGAGGGGGAAAACCCTATTTGTTCAAGTTAGGGGTTTTTTGTTGTTTGCAGACAAAATAATTCCTAATTGATATGCTATCTTAAATTCTTTATGAAATAAGGCCTGGCAAAAATGAAAAGCTATGGTTCATTCATAACTACTAAAATATAAAGTAGCCATTAAATATAATTTTTAAGAAAACTAATGATATGAAGAAATACTGATGATATAATGATGAATGACAATGGCCTCATACAATTCTACTGTCTGATAGCAGCTATTTTTTATACACACACTCATATAGGCACACAGAAAAAGGAGGAATGATATTGAAATGTTAACAGTGGTGTTCCTGTGGGGTGATTATTTTTTTCTTTTCATACTTCTCTGCATTTTCCATAATGACATATCACAATGATCATCATAAGAGATTAATGACCCTGACTTTCATTTTTCAAAGTTCTAGTTTTTGAAAAAATCAGCTGATTCCTTTTTCATTGTTCTTTTCATTACGGTTTTGACTCCTTTCATCTCTTTAATCATGCCTGTAGTAAGCACACAGACAAATACAATACACTTTGCACACTTAGCTCAATGTCAGAGGATAATGATCACGGGATCACTGAGAGTTTAAAGTGGATTCTATTCTCTGCCTAGCGGTTGCCCACATCAGAAACAGTATTTGGAGAAAGCAGTTTCCCCAACAAGCAAGGCTAAGCAAGTGAGGGCAAAGGTGTCTGTGTCCCCAGCACCCACTGTTGAGGCTCACGACTACATTTCATGGTTTGGGTTTTGTTTTGTTTCATAAAATGCATACATGAATGAATGAAAAATTTAACCGGAGGACTGGCTATTTGGAAGACTGACAATGTGGATCCTGGTCAGCGCTACATGGAAACCTCCAAAGCAGAAGTGGCATCCACCTCCCTTCACCATCAGACTTTAGTTGGCTCCAGATGACACACAGAAGTTCTGGAGGCATTTTACCAAAATCACTTTTTAGTCATAGCCCTAATGTCAATCAGACAGCAAAATCAGCAGAGATGGGAAGCATGCTTAGCACAGCAGACTCTGCTGGACTAAGTACAGAGAAAGGACAAACTAGGGTACTCCAGGACCTATTGAGGTGAGGTCACACAAGGTGCTGGTGAATGAAATGCCCTGAGTACCTGCTGGAAAGAGGAAAACACAGGCTTAGGCCCATCATCGATGGGAAAGCTCTTGGTGTGACTGCTTAACTTTGTAAGGCACATATAATCTAACGATAGAATACTGCACCCTACATTATTCAGCCCTTTTTAGATAACTGATCTAAAAATGGTGGTAGTGGGATTGTATATTACTTGGATATAGGACATAAATGATCTTCATGAGATGGCATTTGATCTTTTTGTTTTGGTCTTGATGAAAAATTTGATTCTTACACTATCGAATAACAAACAGGTCTTATGTTTCAAACTTTATGTGACTGCTTTCATATTCTTCAAACAGTTCTATTTTCCTTTTAACAGTTATACAATCTTCCCCATGACCTTCGGGGTACCTTGTGTTTTCCCTTCAGGTCAATCAAGGCTATTTGGTGGCAACCTTGAGCTCCACTCTGGGCCACAAGTTTTGTTGGCTATGGTAGAAGTTTAAGGCATGGTTTCTATTTTAAAACCTATTTGTGGAGATGGGATAATTCAGTAAATTGGGGAGCTATATAATATGTACATGCAGAGGTCTTTCAGAGAGATTTCAGAGATAAGGATATTATAATAATATTAAAATGGGTAGCCAGGGAAGTCTTTGTGGGAGAGTGGAGTTTTAGCTGGGATTAGGAGCTGCAGTTTTGGAGAGGAGGAAGGGAGAAGGGAATGCATTTCCAGAGCAGAGCAACATCCCCATGGAGTGGGAACGGGGGTTTTGGGTTAGAAAGCAGTGATTTTAAAAGGCTGCTTCTGTATAGGAGGGCCAGGCTGTGGCCATACTTTGCACATAGTAGACATCCAGTAAACACTTGTGGTACAAATGAACGAAAGGAAAGAGAGCGCCTCCAATTTGAGAGGGAGAGATATGCCGGAAGTGGTGCACAAGACAGAGGGCCCTCTGACTGCTGGCGGGACTCGGGAAGGGTGTGGTAATCTTGGGAAGTCGAAGGCCTGGGCCGAGTGACAGGCGGGAGAATCGGAAAAAGGACGGACGGAAAGGAGACACTCTGAAGGAAAAAATAAAGCAGAACGTAGCGTCTGACTAGAGTTAGAGAATCAAAGGGTTACGACTTAGAGACAAGCCTTCGTGTCTAGGCCTGGTGACTGGGAGGATTCAGGGGCCATTGGAAGCGCAAGGCGTTGGGGGAGGAGAGTGGACGTGAGGTCGGAAGAGAGACGAAGGCGCCGGCTCCACAAGCCGTGGCGGCAACCGGCCGTCCTCACGAAGCAGCCCAGGAAGGGGGTCTGCGCCGGGGCGA
>VSMD01130656.1:407-30256 GCA_008750895.1 Mirza zaza
AAGGGCATTTATTGAAACCTTAAAATCTGTACCCCCATAATATGCTGAAATTAAAAAAAAAGAAAAAAAAAAGAAAATATAAAATTAGAATTTGCCCATCAATCCAAGAATGGATTAATAAAATGTGGTATATGTATACCATGGAGTACTATTCAGCTCTAAGAAACAATGGCGATATATCACATCTAATATTTTCCTGGTTAGAGCTGGAACCCATACTACTAAGTGAAGTATCCCAAGAATGGAAAAACAAGAACCACATATACTCACCAGCAAACTGGTATTAAATGAGCAGCACCTAAGTGGACACATAGGTATTACAATAATAGTGTATTGGGCAGGGGGACGGGGGGGGGATGGGTAGATACATACATAATGAGTGAGAAGTGCACCGTCTGGGGGATGGTCATGCTGGAGACTCAGACTTGTGGGGGGAGGGGAGGAAAGGGCATTTATTGAAACCTTAAAATCTGTATCCCCATCATATGCCGAAAAAAAAAATTAGAATTTATAAATCTAAGGATGATTCACTAAAAAAGGAGAAGAAAATTAACATAATTCTTGCAAGTGTACATGAGAAAAAATGAACAAATACATCAAATTAGAAATGAGTGCTTAAGTAACTAATCAGAAGGATATTGAAAGAACATTTATGAGTCTGTAATGATCAACATTTTAGAAATATATTCACACAATTTTGATGAGATGAATTATTTTCTAAGACAATAGGAATTCTAAACTTTGAGTGAACTAGAAAGCATGAAGAGATCAAAAATTGAGAAAGTAATTTAAAACACTCTTGGGGAAAAAAAACACCCAAATTTCCAAACTATTTGAATGAATTTATTTAATCTCCTCCAAAGCAGATAATTTTTTTTATGACTGACCCATACAGAAATAGGCGAAACGTTTCAAATTCACTGAAAGATAGACATAAACTTAATTCCAAATCGTGTCCAAAAAAGAGAAAACTATAGAGTTCTTCCATCTTCAAAAAAAGTCTCAAATAAAATAATCACAGCTTTCTGCATATTTTAAACAATTCTGTATGACTCAGCTGGCTTCATTCCAGAAATATAGGAATGATGGAATACTAGAAATATCTCATCATTTGGTCAAAAGAGACAACTATTTGACTGGTTACATAAGTATTAATACAAAAGTAAAAGCATCCATAAAGCAATTAAGAAAACCATAATCCAATCATATTTTAAAATGCAGCAAAGGCATTTCCTTAAAACCCAAGGGCAGGGTGAATCCTCTCAGCAGAGTTATTTAATGTTGTTCTTGCATTTCCAGCCCAAACTACATGAAAATAATCAGAAATAAGAGGCATATTTGGTGACAAACAGACAAAACTTTCATCATTTGCAGGTTATTAAATATTTACCCTTCTAGCTCCTCCAAAAAAGCCTCCAAGAATCACATGATAAACATGATTACAGTCTAAAAATATGAAAAATTAATATATTTCAGGTAAATGGAATAGGAATTACAACAAGAAAAATCCAATTACAGTAGCAATAATGTATTTAAAAGCTATGAATAAATTTTAAAAGGAATATGCAAGACATATATAAACTAAACTTTTTACTGGAGGACATAAAAGAACACTTAAATAAATGGAGAGACATATCATGCTCTTAAGTATTGAAAATATATTGATTATTTTTGTAAGTTAATAGTTTTAATGTCAGTTCATTCAGAACCTCAAGAAGACTTTTAAAACTGACCAACTAATTCTAAACTTCAAAATGAAAGAGTAACTCAGAATAGCATCCCATTCTTAAGCTACTTGTTTTGCTTGCTACTAAATTAATGTCCTAGTCTGAAACTTCCCATGCTAGACTAAGCATAAATTGGAGAGAAAACCCAAGAACAATGCACTGCTCATAGGAAAGGGTCAAGCAATCATGCACAATGTAAAAGGCATACAGGGAAACAAATATCCAATGTGCAGCGCCTTTCTCTGTGGCTTGGAAAGTTATTTACTATCTCTTAATCTCCTCAGTTTCTTACTCTTTACATCAGAATGATGCCCACCCAACTGGATTCATGTGATGATTAAATTAGATAGCATCTATAAAATATACACCATAGGGAACACCATATAGTTTATATTTAATACATTCTATTTTCTCCTCTTTTACATCTCAATTTTCCTCTTCCTCCAACCCAACCAGTCTCTTGTGCTCACTTCCGTTATTGGAGAGAAGCTGAGAGTCCAGTGACAATAGTCAGGCAATCCAAATTGAACCCAGTAGAAAACACTGCATTGGGCCAGGACTCTGTAATTCTAATTTCCACCCTACCACTGAGCTAAGTATATGAGTCTCAAGCATATTATCTCAAAAAGAAAGGTAATATACTTCTATAAAGTCAAGAGATTCTATATCCGTTAATCTATTATACTTCCTTCTAATTCTATGATTTATCATGGGCAGAAAGATGTGGGAATAACCTGGCTCTGCCTCTTTCTCTGGGTTCATGCTCTCACTCTGACCAGGTGATTGGCTTGGATGCTTGACCTAAGGTAGACCTGCCAGAGTCTTCAAGAAAATTGTCAAGAGTCATGACTTCTGTGTCCCGTGTAATAGTCTTGCCAACTTTCTTTTTCACTTTTAGTTTTCTTGACCTTTCAGATCCTTAGCATGAAAATATGCATTGAATATTATGAAATGTGATCAAGTATCAAGGAAATAAATAAAACACAAGTGATTCTTTCCCAGGAAAAGCAGAAAAGTTATCACACTCTGGATGAGAGCAAAGCATTTATCTTAGCTTACCTGTTTCCCATACCACTATGTAACAAGAGTCTTTATGTGTCCAAAATAATTGTCAAAGCATCTATTGAAAGCCAAGGTTATGAAGAAAAGGCAACTCATGTGTATTTGAGTAAAGTGTTTGCCATTTTAAATGAAAAGGACTTTTATGATTTGTAAGAACTGATGCTCTCTCTACAGTTGTTTAAAATGAGTTTGTTTTGCCTACTTTCTTTTGGAGGCATTAATGAGAGAAATGGACAAAGAGTCAGGAAACCAAAGTTCCAATCACTGTTCTGACACCCAGCTAAGTCAGAGAGCTAGATTAGGAAGTGGAATAGTTGGTCAGCTACTAAAGTCAGCAGTATACATGGGGCACTGAAACATTGCAGCACTAGACTCTCTTGGGAAAGTAATTAGATGGAGCAAAATATATTGACCAGAACTCCTTTCAGGTGCTCAAAAGGAATATTTGACAGGCTGCTTGGGGTGGAAGCTGAACATATTCAGTTCCCAAATGGATGTTGAATAAGCAGCTCACTTTTTAAATGATAAAAATTAAATCTTTATTTCTACCATTACCATCTTATCCTTACCAAATTTGCTCCCAGGCTTTCCCACCTTAATAACTGGCCCCAGTTTCTTAAGCCCGCAATCTAGCAGATGTCCTTGACATCTCTCTGTAGTGTCTGTCCTTGTGCAACCCATCAGCAAATCTTTTTTCTCCAAAGCATGCACTATAGTCATTCACATTCTAAGGTCTCAGTTCTTACTAGACTAGTCATTTATTTCTTTTTAATATCCAGGTAGAAGGGTATTTTTGTTTTCCTACTTTATTGTTAATTTCTAGTTTTATCTTGTAGTGATCAGAGAATGCTGTATATATATTTATTCTTTGGAACTCACTGAAGTTTTCTTTGAGGGCTATTATATGATCTATTTCATAAATAATTCACCTGCAATTGAAAAGGGGTATACTATTCATTATATATTTATGTCCTTATAGATTTTTTGCCTTTGATCTATTGATATCTGTGAGAGGAACGTTATAAAGTTTTCTATATTTTCGATGTATGTTTGCTCTATTTCTTTCCCTGTAGTTCCTGCTTTATGAAAGTTGATGCTGTGTTATAAGTGCATAGCTATTAATAACAATTATATTTTCATGGTAAATTGTACTCTTAGAAGTATAAAGTGTCCCTCTGTTTTATTTAATGTTCTTTGATCTGAATTGTACTTTGTTTAATATCATGATTAGTACCTACCTCCGCTTTCTTTTTTTTAATGTTCCTGGTAAATTTTTGAGCATCCTTTTGTTTTTAACCTTTCTGAATCATTCATTTTAGATACATTTCAGAAATAAAGCATAACATTGAGTTTTTCTTTGTCTGGAAATCTTGTTCTTTATTAATAGGTGAGATAATATCATGAATATTTATTAAAATCCTTCACTGTGTGTCTGCTTTCCTTACTGTTTTGTGAGAAGGGGTATTTGTGTGTATGTGTGTGTGTGTGTGTGTGTTTAGAAAAGGTTGTAATTTTATTCCAATAGTTATTAACACTTTTATAAAAACTCTATATTTAGATAATATCACTGATTCCCATTATAACCAATACTGAAATTATATGAAATATTTTTCTCCCTTCCTTCCTTCCTTCTTCCTCACTATACAGTTTTAGTTCCCAAGTATTAACCTAGTGTTAATGAGAGTACTTTTAAATATATTTAATTTTTTTTTAAGATATGGGGTGTTGCTTTGTTACCTAGGCTAGAGCACAATCATAGCTCATGGCAGCCTCAAACTCAAGCGATCACCCTGTTTTAGCCTCCCCAGTACTAGAACTACAGGCATGCACGACCATTTCTGGCTAATTGTTATATTTTTATTTTTTGTAGAGACAGGGTCTTACTATGCTGCCCAGGCTGGTCTCGAACTCCTGGCCTCAAGTGATCCTCCAGCCTCCCAAAGTGCTGGGATTACAGGGATTATAGCATGACCCACTGTGCTCAGCTGCAATATATTTAATTTCTGTGACCAGGTATGTCAGCTTCAATGGCTTTTCTTTTACTCCCAGATAATACACATTACAATCAATAATGTCCTTACATTCCATTTAATCTTCCTTCCTCTCAAATTTTTGTTAATTGTATTATTTCTATATTATTTGAGCACAGAATGTTTCCTACTTTTGTAACCGATACCTGTGTTTTAGTTTAGTTCCATAGTTTTATAGTTTGATATATTCAATGGACACTCTCAGACTTTGTGATGAGGCTTCTCTAATTATCAGGGTTTGTCTAAAGCTTGTTTTTGAATAGATTCTTCCTTGGGATCAATCTTCAGAGTCTTTCTGTATTTATAACTGTGTGGATGTGGTCTTTATAATTGAAAGAGATTTTTACTGGATATAAAAATTGTGGTTCACATTTTCTTCCCATGAATACTTTAAACATGTTTTTCCATTGCTTTCTATTTAAAAAAAGGTTGTCAGGATGTTATCCAAATGTGATTTCCTTTTCTTTTTAAATGACATAACTCTTTGTCTAGATCCTCAGATTATTTTCTTAAAGTCCTTTGGTTTTACTAGGATATGTCTTCCTGTTGTGCATTCTGGGTCATGTTTCCAACGTGTATGATGTACTCTTTGAATATAAAAATTCTAGTCTTCTTTTATTTTAGGAATGATTGCTTGAATTATATGTTCTTAATATTTATTCTTTTCCATAGCTTCTTCTTCAGTGTCTCCAATTTTATGAATATTTGACCTTCTTTCCTTGACTTTTATAGTATCATTTTCCCTCAAAAATTTCCATTTTATTTATTTTTTTAAATTTCCCTTTTTCTTTAATTCCCATTTTTTCATCTTTTTCCTTGACTTCTTATATTGCCCTTATGATATTTTCCACGGTGTCTCCTCTCTCTTCTATACCTTCTCATTGGTTTTCATTTCAGATCTTTTTCTTTTATAGTCCTTTTCTGTGTTATATCAGTCTTTAATTTCATATCTTCCTGTTGCCTAGCCATACCATTTCTAAGTCAATCTAGTTCTGATATATGCCATTCTTTCCAAGCTCCATTTTAAAAAGTTTCTTAGGAATTGTTTAGAAATACAGTTGGAGTTCAGTCTGCTTTGTGGTCCTGTTTCAGTATATTCTCACTGTCTATCAGAATGTTATTCGATGTATTTTTATCTATTTTTCTGTTTTATAACTTTGTGCAGGGTTATATCATATTCCTTCTGTATTTTCATGGTTAAATGAGCTAGATTTTTTCTGTGAGAGGAATAGGATGGGCCATGGTGGTATCCCTACTTCACAGCTCAAGAGCTTCCTTGCTGAGAAGGACCAATACATGGTCTCACCTCCCTGCATCACCAACCTCCTCTCTCTCTCTCTCTCTCTCTCCCTCTCTCAGAGCTGGATCTTGGGTCAAGAAGGTTTTCTGTGTGTTGGAATCCTGTGATTTCCAGAGCTCCAAATGCTTTGCCTTCCTAGGCAGTGATCTCACCTTTAGATAGGCTGATTTTCTTGCTCAATATTTCCTGGAATCTGCTTTCTCTGGGTTCCTCTCTTCCTTAAACCCATTGTCTTTATCTTGCTCAATTTTGGTTCTGTTTCCATGAGGTGAGGCTTAGTCCTTTGAGGAGGAAATTTTTGCTCGATAATTTTGAGAGCAAGGACTTAGACCATCGCCATACTGATCTGTTTATATCTATGTGCAGTTTTTTGCCCTTTTCCAAAACCTGGAGCCCATGAAGATATTCCCAGGTTTTGCCCATCATGTTGCCTAAGATATAGTCCACAGGACTTTTTTCTTTCCTATCTGAGATGATCCATTTGGTCGGAGATGGTTGGGGAGGATTTAAAAACTGTATCATTACTATGATCCCACCACTCCAGTGTAATATCTCAAGACTTAAAGTAGGTCCTGTCAACCTCCAGCTTAAAATCCTCACAAGTTTCCACCAGCCTCATCATAGAACCCGCATTCTTTATTGCAGTTTACAAATTCTCAATGCAATCAGGTTCCTACTAACTTCTCTGACCTCATTTCAAATCACTCTTTCCTGGTCCCCTGTACCGCAGAGCCACTAGCTTTCTTTCTGGTCCTCAAACACAAAAGCTCATTCTCTGTTAGAGCCTGTCCCTGGAATGACATCATCTCCTTGGAGCCATCTGCCCTGCCTTCCAGTCTAAAGCAGTCTCCCAGCCTTGTTCTCTCTTATTGCCTAGCTTAATTATCTTCCTATCAGATGTTATGATATTCTTTTCTAATTTATGTTCTGCCTCCTCCATAAGAACGTACTGCCACAAGCTTAGGGACTTTTTCAGTGCTCCACTTCTATGCCTAGAACAGTCCCTGGTACACTGGCATTCAGGAAATGCTTACTGAGTTATTTGTGAAAAGAGCATTTAGCTTTGGATTCAGAAAAATATGAATTTATATTGTACTTCAGTCATCTGTTAGCTTTTTGATCTTATAAATCTTTCTAAGAGTCAACTCCCTATGATATAAAATGGGGAGGAAATATCATCTTTTTTTACATTATTTGGGGACAAATTAAATGAGATAACATGCAAAAGCACCTAGCAGAGGAACTAATATAAAAAAGGTTTCCTTTCTTTCCTTTTTCCTTCTCTCCCTCGCCACCCTCCCTCCTTCCCCAGTTTATCCTCCTCTTACTTGTACTAAGGCCAAGTTTAACTGAAAAATGCACATCTTTATGACTGATCTCAAATATGGATTTTCTTCTTCAAGAAGGTATCAGACTAAATCTTTGGACACAACCAATCCCTTGTGCTCCATCAGGTCCATGTAGTTGTCTTTAGCTCTGCAGTTGGATGATGTTCATCATATCTGTATCTGACAATGCCTTCCATCATTTAGAACTACACTGACACAGCTTTGATATGGTTGTCATTTCAGTCCTGAATAATTTCACCAATATATGAAAAGGTTCATTCTGACTCATTGCTATCTTACAAGACAAGTAAAGGAAAAAAAAATAGCAGAGCGGAAAAGGCTTTCTTCTGAGTCCCTTGAATCATTCTTCCTTTCACCTAAAAGCCATTGTATAACAGTTCACTTAATTGAAAGACTCCCAAACATGTCATCATTCAAGCATTCTTTGATTTAAAGAGTCACTACTTCATTGGGCAAAATAATAGCTCATCTAATAAGGTCTTACTAGAAGAGACTGAGGGCCATAAGTACTATTAGAGAAAATTTTGCTCAGACCATTGCTGTGGTGGTCCGAGAAACAAAGGTATAAGATGGGAATTATTAGATGACCAGCTTGTCTTTCAAGAACTAATAGTTATTTGCTTTGATTCCATCAAGAATATTCATTTGCATACTTTAGAAACCAAATAGGACTATTTTAGTAAAGCCCCTATGTCCTATTTTTATTTGTGTTGCTGTTCATTCTTCTAGTGTTTTGAACTGGGATTTTAATTCATTTATTTGTTTTCTTTCATTTCCATTGATAAATGCCACAGTGAATTTTCAGAATATATACTCTTTATTATTGTGATATAGGGTTTGCTATATAAGATCTGCTCAATTGATGATGCTGTTTAAATTATCTCATTAGTTATTTCATTTGATCTTATACTGAAAAAGGTATATTAAAATCTCCTATTATTAGTGTGTTTCTAATTAAGTCTTCTTGTACTTCCTGTAGTTTTGTGTCATAAAGGTGATTGCCATTTTATTTGTACCTGAATATTCACATGTATTTTATCTTCACTGCGAATTATAGCTTTTAGCGTTAAATAGCATTCTTCTTTGTCATATCTAATTCCTTTAATTCTTTGACATTGGGATTGTCACCCTATTCTCTTTTTGTTTCCATTTGCCTGGTAAAAGTGTATCCATTTCTTTATTTTTACATTTTCTGAATTACTTTGTTTTAGGTGTGTCTCTTAAATACAGACAGAGTTGGGGGGTGTACATTTTGCAAACCTAATCAAGCACATTATTATTTTAGTAGGTAAGTTATTTTGTTATGACCGATATGTGTCATCTTAACTGTCAAAATATTTTATGATTATGTGTATTTTATTTCTTATGCTTCTTTCTCTATGAAATGTGTATTCTTTATATGTATGTAGATATAAATAGATGATATTTACTTTCCATATATTATACATTAATATTTTCTTTTTTATGAATAATATGTTCTATATGTTTATGTGTATGTGTATTGTAGATATATGTTTCCTTTTCTTGGCATTTAGGAACATTTGTATTTTCACTCTAGTAATTACTTTTGCATTTATACTTTTTAAAATGCCCTTTTAAAATGTCTTTAATCCCCTTTTTTTCTTATTTCACCTTTTACTATTTGTTATATAATGGTGTTTGTTTTTTGTTTTTTGTATCTGTTAATACCTTCTGTTAGCATGCAACAAAGAGTTTTATGTTTTCCTTTTTTCCTCCCAATAAAGGCTTTATTTCTACCTTGTCACAATATATACCATTCCTATATTACTCTTCTACCCATATCCCCAACTTTGTTTAATTCTTGTATACACACATATATTTATAATGCTTACATCAATCCTTTTCCTGACTTTTCCCTAGTCCTCACTTTGTTGGATCAAATCCATTCCCCAGAAGATTAGGAAAATCTACTTAGGAATTGCTGATGGGCTCAGCATTTCCTAGGTTTTTATATGTTTTAAACTATTTCTATATCCGTTGATGCTTGAAGGACAGTTTGGCTGGGTATAATCCTTGGTTCACATTTTCTTTCACTGAGCTTTCTAAAAGTGCTGCTCCATTGTTTCCTTGCTTTGCAAGCTGGTCGTCAAAGGAATTAGTCCAGTTCCTTTGTCTTTATAAGTTACTTTATTTTTGTGCCTGCAGACTTTGAGGAAATTATCAGTATTTTTAGTAATTTTACTAGGATATGTTCTGGAGTTGATAATTCTGCTTTAATCTTCTCAGTTATTCAGAGAGCCATTTTTCTACTTATGGAAAATTTTGTGGATAATAATTTTAATTATTGCTAATCAATTAGTTTATTACTTTATGTATTCTCGTAATATAAATACTATTACTTCTGACAGTCATTTGTTTCTATTACTTTCCCTTTGACCTTCTTAAACTTCTTTCTCTATGTCATTTTATTTATTTATTTGTTTGCTTATTTATTATTTTTGAGGCAGAGTCTCTCTCTGTTGCCCAGGCTAGAGTGCTGTGGTGTTAGCTTAGCTCACAGCAACCTCAAACTCCTGGGCTCAAGCGATCCTTCTGCCTCAGCCTCCTGAGTAGCTGGGACTACATGTGCACACCACCACACCCAGCTAGTATTTTTCTGTTTTCAGTAGAGACAGGGTTTTGCTCTTGCTTATGCTGGTCTTGAACTCCTGACCTCAAGCAATCCTCCTGCCTCAGCCTGTGAGAGTGTTAGGATTACAGTTGTGAGCCACTATACCCAGCCTTCTATGCCACTTTAATGTTCTTGGTTGTTCCCCACAACCAATGCCTCTTAGTAAATTGTCATTTGAGTTTATTATATCTTGAGTACTTGTGATTTATTTCTTTATTTCCGAGAAAATTGTCTTTTTCTTCCACTTCCTTGCTGAGTTCAATCAACTCTTTTATATTTCTGTCTCTCTTTTTGGTTCATTTTTGCTTTTAGATTTAGAATCGCTGATTCAAAGTGATTTTTCATTTTCTCAAATGACATTATATTTAATTCTGTTTGACTAATAACTTAAAGTTTTATTCTGTTTCATGATTATTTTTGGAGGGATATTTTCCTTACTTGGTATATGGGAAATTTGGCTTCCTGATTTTCTGCCTTAGTTCTCTTGTGCTTTCCTGCCCTTTTGCTAATTTTTATTATTAAGTCAAACTGAAATAACAACAGAGAAGATGACTTTTAGAAAAATTGGATTTATTTGGGAATGAGTGACAGGAGATTGTAATTCAGGATGTATAGGCTATGACAAGTCATAAGTGCAATTAGAGAGGTTGAGGTAAGCAGAAGCTTTTAAAGGCAGAAGGAGAAATCCACGTAAGCTACTTTGAAACAAGGTTTACCAGTCTCAGAAGTTCCTTGCAGGAGTGGGCATTAGTTCATTGGTAGAGACAGCCATTGCTAGGCAAGTGTCTTATTTGAACTTCTGCAGTCTTGAAGAATTTCTTGCAATGAATCTTGTTACAAAAATATGTGTGGATGTGCGGAAGGAGCAAGCAGTGTAAGGCAAATAAGACTTGAGATGTATGTAGGACACGAAGAAATTTGTTGTGTGTTTTAGAAAGTTCTTGTGATAGTTCTTATCTGTGATTACACAAGCAAGAACCTCCTCCTGCCTTCAAAACTTCCAGGCTATCCTTTGTCTGGGTCTGACAGAATAACTTCATCTTGGCATTGGCAATGTTCTCATTCAACTTTAACAATAATTATGGTGCTTTAAAAGATTTTCTGTTTAATGGCAGCCATTTCTCCCAGTCTAGCAAAGTCCAGGTACTTTAGTGGGTTTTTATGATTTTGTTTGTTTAGAGGGATTCTGAGCCCTCTGATTTTATGGTTCTCTTTTGTCTCACAGGGGCCTATATTTCCTCCCATTTTCTTATTTTCCCCTTCACTACCAAATTGCCAACGGAGATATATATATATATATATTTTTTACTTTTTGTATGTCCTAAATCTATACATTTAGATACTGTCCTTTGAACTATGTCTATTGTTTCAAATCGCAATTGCCCCTTAAGTAGTCTCTGTCCTTTTTAATCACAGTTTTTGCCCTTTGTATGGGTTCTGGCCATTTAAGTCGCCTGCTTATATTTTTATATTTCAGATTTAGGGTGGATTTAATCTTTCTGGTGACTAATCCAGATAACTTTAAGCTCTTTGCTTTCCCTCCTTCTTTGTGCCCTGTATTTCTCAGGGTCTTTGTTCTCCACATAGGCTTTCGATAGTGTGAAGGAAGGATAAATACAGAAGTTACACATGGGAACTTGTTAATTTTTCCTTTTACTTAGTTACTTTGCAGTTTTCCCATTCTCTATCTTCAATAATGTTTAGGGCATGGTTATACATAGAAACTTCATAGTCATGCAAAATTTTGGGAGGTTGGTTACTACTACACAGGCTGTATTTCCTTTAGCTAACTGGAAGTCTTAAATGTGTGCTGTGACCAATAAAATTTACTAAATTTAATGAAATATAATGTATAAACTATTTCCTTCATGATTAGTGCTTTGTTTTTGTTTAAGAAACTTTTGATCATGCTAAAGTCATGAAGATACTATCTTATGTTTATGTTTATGAAGATAGTCTCTTACAGTTTATGCTTATGAAGATGTTCTCTTATGTTTTATGTTTTTCAAAAAAACTTTTTTTACCATTTGCATTTAGAATGACAATTCATCTGAAGTTGATTTTCTGTTATGGTATAAACCAGAGGATCTATATGCCTTCGCCTCTTCTTCTTTGCCTTCACTTCTTCCTTCACTGCCCTTGTTCTTCTTTTCCATGTGAACATACAAATAATTCAATACAATTTATTAAAAAGTCAATATACTTACCCACTCCACCAAAATATCAACTTTGTTAAACATTAAGTGGCCATATATGTTTAGGTACTTTTATAAATTCTCTTTTCTCTTCCTTTGGTCTATTTATATTTGTATGAGAATCATCATAAAAGAATGATACTCACTGATGTATTACATTTCACTAATCTTTTTTTTTTTTCTTTTTTAGTGGGTGAAGGGGTGGCAAGAGAGAGCCATGTTTTTCTTGCCTAATTTCTCTGAATAGGATGTTTAACACTATATTTAGTGTTAGAGAAGTTTGGGAAGAGAAGGATTGGTATTGGTTCTTAAAAGTTTGGTAGAAGTCAGAATTGAAGGCATCAGGTCCTGGACTTTTCTTTAATGGGACACTTTTTATTACTGATTCAATCTCCTTTCTCATTATTAGTCTGTTCAGATTTCTTAGTCTGTTTCTATTTCTTCATGATTCAACCTTGATAGGTTTTATGTATCTAGGAATTTGTCCATTTTTTTCAAGGTTACTCAATTTGTTGGCATATAATATTTCATAATAGTTTCTTAAGTATTTCTTTGGTATCATTTGTAATGTTTCCTCCTTCATTTATGATTTTATTTATTTGAATTTTCTCTTTTTATTTTCTTAGTCTAGCTAAGGGTTTGTCAATTTTGCTTATCTCTTCAAAAAGTCAACTCTTAGTTTTATTGATCTTTTCTATTTTTTATCTCTATCACATGTATTTCTGCTCTAATCTTTATTATAATATTTTTTCAAATATTATGCTCTTGAGTTAGTTGTACCAATTTTTTCTTTTGTATACTTTGTTGTGGGTGTGGCATTTATTTCAAATTCAACTGGGGTCATTTGTTTTACGAGGGTTTCAGTTTTAAGGTCCCCCTTTCCCATTCTTATTGATTAGCTTTGATTATAATATGTACAGTATTTCCAAAAGTTCAAACTTTACAAAAAGGGGTATTCATAGAGGTGTCATTCATCTCCTGTGTTACCTCCATTCTATTCCTCTCATCTATTTGTAAGTAATCAACTTCATTGTATCCTCGTTTATACTTCCTGTGATTTCTTTCTTAAAGATAAGCAGACATAGACATAATTTCTTATTATTCCTTCTCTTTTACACAAAAGGTAACATATTGTATATTCTCATTAGCATTTTTCTTTTCTGCATTTAATGATAGCATTTGGAAATTATGTCACAGTCCATAGAGATTTTTCATATACTTTTATACAGCCATGTAGGATTCGAACGTGTGTATGTATGTGAGAAATTGGACACCAGTTTAATTTTCTTGTATTTGTAAGTTATTTTATCTTTTGGTCTGAAAGACTTGAGAAACATTTCTTTAAAGTCTAATAGTTATACTGTACTAATATGTGCCTTCAAATTGATTATTCTGTATCAACTTTCCCAAGTACCTGCTATATCATTTCAATATATGTATTTTATTATACTTTTAATTCTGAAATATTTTCTTAAATTATCATTTTAAATATTAGCTCTTTTGTAAAACTATTTTTAGGGATTCCAATTATACTTGCATTTAACTTTATACCTGTTTTCTATTTCAAGCATTTTCTTTTTAAAACTTTGTACTTCTTTCTATAACTCATTTTAATCTTCTTGATTATTTTTATAGTTTTCTGCAATGCTCTTTAGTTAATTTTCTCTTAAACCTATTCTTCCCTCAGGCACCTTATCATTTAGTCTTCATCTCTTATAAAATTTATATTTTTCTTCTATTTCTTTCCTGTGTTCAATTAACTCTTTTTATTTCTTCTTGTTGTATTTTTAATTTCTTTTCTTAGTTCTTGTTTTTCTGATTCAAGGTATTTTTTTCACATACACAGACATTTGAGGATATTCATTCTAGTTTGGAATGTTAAACTTTTTTTCATCAGCTTCATGAATGCTTTTATAAAGAGCTTTTTAATCAGCAGAAATTTCTACTTGCTGATATTTTGCAGTAGTTTTGCATGGATGCAGTCTGATTTTTTTTTTCTATTCCTACCCATATTTTTGGCAGTGTTGAATGTTTGAGATCAACCAGTTCTGTCATTTATATTTTCCTCTGTGTAGTTTCTTTTATGGATTGGGGGTCAGTCAGCCGAACAATGTGTCTTATTTCTCTTTTATTTTATTGTGATCCCTAACTTTCACCTCTTGTTGCTTTCTTTCCTTTCACTGCATTGTCTCCAAGACTTACCACACCTTTTCTACATATCTAGTTCTTCCTCCAAGATCTGTGGCTAGAATTAGCATGAAAAAAAGTCTCCTGTGCCACATATACTCACCAGCAAATTGGTATTAACTGATCAGCACCTAAGTGGACACATAGGAATTACATTTATTTGGTATAGGGCAGGTGGGAGGGGGGAGGAGGGGACGGGTATATACATACATAATGAGTGAGATGTGCACAGTCTGGGGGATGGTCACGCTTGAAGCTCTGACTTCAGGGGGGTGGGGAGGTAAGGGCATTATATGTAACCTTAATATTTGTACCTCCATAATATGCTGAAATAAAAAATAAGTCTCCTGTGGTTAATGCTGTGCCAGCAGTGTCAGCAGAAGACACATTATACTAGGGACTTCTCAGAGATGATCATGGCAGTTGACAAAAAGGAAGTTATTTGAAATTAATATCAGAACCTTGCAACATGCCTAGCACTATTTTGCTATACGTGAGAACCAATATCTAAGACATCCATATGCTGCACTGTATTTGCATGGGATTTCAGATAATTTTTTTTCCCTGAACAGCTCACATTCTAAAACAGCTTGTTTGATGCTTTCATTCTGTAAGCATGTAATATCCCAAGGAATAGAGCTCTAAATAGTTTCAACTTCACCAAACGTGCAGGACGGTGTAATTCAGGAAGCTAACCTATATGCAGTAAAGATCCCAAAATGCACCATTATTTCTATTAATGCATTACCATTTGGAATAAGTTACCCTTTCTCCACCTTAGAATAGAAAAAAGAGCCACTATAGTAATTTAAAAAGTAAAATATTGAATTGTGAAAGTTATTCTTTCATTAACAACTATTCTTAAACTTTTGAGTAGCAGGCACTGTATCAAGAACTGTATGTACAGCAAGCATGGTACTCATAGTACCTATCCTTGTGGGAAACACAGAGGTATTTGGATTAGGAAAAGTTGCTATAGAAGCTGTGAATTAATTACTTTTATAATTAATAATATAAAATTAGACTGTATATAATTCCATACCTTTTTAATTCCTGTTATTTATGGCTGTCAAGGAAGTTTTCTTAATTTATTTTAGGACTTATTGTCAATAGTACTTGAAGAAAGCACCAGAGTAGTCTGAGGATGAACCATAGCCCTTGTATGCATTCTTTCCCACCAAACTATCATTTCTGTAGTTCTTAAATTTTGTTCATATGCTGAGAAGATATAAAACACCACTTAGATTGTGATCCCAAGATGAATTTGATGAATTCTACCTTTGTTTCTGCCATTTTTCCTTTTGACATCATTTATTCCCTCCAAGTCATATTGGTCTCATCTCAGAAATAAGGATTTGGACCACGGCATCTCCAATGCCCCTTCTAGAAAGTGTACCCCTGGGCAAAGTGCCCTGGCTTCGTCCTGGGAGCATCACACTTTGTGTATACTGAGCCTTCACATAATTACCTCCTTCACATGCAGAATAGCTTGGCAAAAGGAAATGCTTCATCTAAGATTGTACAATGTTTGCTCAATAATATGGCAGTGTCTCAACATGGAAGATTCCCAGGCATTTTAAGGGAGTATCTCTCTCAGCTCAGACATTTGAGGTTTCTGGCATCATCTTCTTGTAACTATTTCTTTCTTAGATTCATTTTCTTCTATCCTGCTTTCCCTCTGTCCATTGAGAGTGGGAGAAATACAGGAGAGAGACTGTGTCTTCCCTTAGTGTCCCTGGCTCAGTACCACCACCATCCAATGGGGAGTGTGTTTGTGTAGTTTTTATGATACCTCATGACTCTGATGTACAATTGCTTAGGCTGTCACTGCTTCTGGAAGGCATAATAAAAAGTTCCTTTCTAGAGCATTGGTTCCCTCCCTACCTTCTCTGCCGTTCTCAATCACAAGATCCCGTCATCCTTCAAAGTAAAACAGGTCCAATTATTGCATTACACAGCATTCTAAATGGGCACACTTTTGCAGTCTGCTTCATACTCTCCAGATCTTGTGTTGTCTCGCTTTGTATTACAGGCTTAAGCTTAATCCAGGATAGCATAAATGGTGCTAGTTCACTATCGTTTCTTAGGATTGAGTAATATTCCATTGTGAGTATATACCACATTTTAGTTATCCATTCATGAATTGACAGGCACTTGGGTAATTTCCATGACCGTGCAATAGTGAATTGTGCTGCTATAAACATTTGGGTGCAGATGTCTTTATAATAGAGTGACTTACGTTCTTTTGGATAGATGCCCAACAATGTTATTACTGGGTCAAATGGTATTTCTATTTCTAGTTGTTTGAGATATCTCCAAATTCTTTTCCACAAAGGTTACACTAATTTGCAGTCCCACCAGAAGTGTAAGAGTATTCCTGTCTCTCTGCAACCTCGCCAGCATTTGTTGTTTTGGGATTTCTTGATATAGGCCATTCTCACTGGGGTTAGGTGGTATCACGTTGTGGTTTTGATTTGCATTTCTCTAATGATTAGAGATGTTGAACATTTTTTTATATGTCTGCAGGCCATTATTCTGTCTTCTTTGGAGAAGTTTCTGTTCATTTCTGGTGCAGGGCACACCTCTTGAAGACTGGACATGCTTGAAGCTCTGGCAGAGCGGGGTGGGGGGTAGGCAAAGGCAAGATATGTAACCCTAACAATATTTGTACCCACAGAATTTGAGAAAAATAAAATGAAATTATATATATAAAAAAATACTCTCCAGAAAACTTAAGGTGAAGAAGAAAGTCCTATTAAGGAGAGCATTCTCTCTGTTGGCACATTCTTTGCCATGGATGTTTCATTATTCAGGTTGGAGAGAAGCACAGCCTCCAATGCCAAGCATAGGTAGTGGCCAAGATTCTATGTCCCAGAAGGATGACATTACTTACAAATATTCCTTTAGCCCAGAAAGAAAAAACTGTAATTTTACTTTGAGGTCATTTTTTTTCATTTTAAGGTTGATATTTCTAAAGAAATCACTGCTTTGTTTTCTAGTAATCATCTATATTCTATAGCTTTTAACCAAAAGGCACATAAAGCTTTGACAATTCAGGTGTGTTTGACTATGACTTATAAATAATAAATAGAAACTCCAGAGTCCCTGTCCAATTCTATTAATAAAACATATGACTAGTTCTCAGAAACTAGTAAATTTTCTGAAGGCTTCCGCACACTATCTTCTCAAACATTTTTTTCCCCAGATTTGAACAACTGTTCTTTTCCTGCAATTTTAATGAATGGAGAATTAAAGCCAAATCTCCTTGTCCTTGTCCATTTGCACTTCTGCACCAAAGTACCACAGACTAGGTAATTTATAAGGAACAAAAATTTATTTCTCGTGATTCTGGAGACTGGAAGTCCAAGATCTAGGCACCAGTAGGAATGGAGTTTGGTGAGGGCTGCTGTCTATTTCCAAGATGGTGCCTTGTTGCTGCACCTCCAGAGGGGACCAACACTGTGTGCTCACATGGCAGAAGTGACAGAAAAGCAAGAGAGCTCCTTTCAACATTGAGCCCTTTTACAAGCATACTAATCCTAGTCGTAGGAGTGAAGCCCTCATAACCCAATCACCTCCTAAGGGCACACCCCTTAATACTCTTTCACTGGGGATTACATTTCAACATGAATTTTAGAGGGGACACTACCATTCAAACCCAGTCCCGTTCTGCTGATGATATCTTGAGAAGTATTTTGACTTTGGGGGGT
The DNA here is from genome assembly GCA_008750895.1 of Mirza zaza. Taxonomy (NCBI): domain Eukaryota; kingdom Metazoa; phylum Chordata; class Mammalia; order Primates; family Cheirogaleidae; genus Mirza; species Mirza zaza. The sequence goes on from VSMD01130656.1 coordinate 18,600, forward strand.
TAAGGTACTATTTCTGAGGACTCTCACAAGTCATTATGTTCTGATGAAGGACTGGGAACTCCTTCTTGCCAGATTCTATCCACTAGAAAATAAGTAAAGCAGAACATCCAAAGGCAGACAAAAAAGCATCATCATTCACGAAGACCCAGTAACTCCTAAATATAGAGTTTCTTGGATGATATTCAAATGGAGAACACACAGGAACATAAAAGATATTCCCTAAATTCTCTTTCTAAATTTAGACCAAGCATAGAACTTGGTGCAAACTTGAAGAGAGACTTGGGTATAATCAGATTCAGAGTTTCTTTATCCAGTTAATTACACTGAGCACCACAGTTTGTCCTAAAATCTAAGGCACCCAGAGAATGGAGAGAGCCAGAGGAAAGATGGCTCTATGTTGTCTTTTCAATGCGATTTACCAGACCTCAGGTAAGCATGACCAGATGGATGTCAAGATTTATCAATTTCATGCATCAGATAAGTCATTCCTACCCTGGAGAAGAGCAAATAAGGGGTAGCTTAGGATTTTAGAAGTATCACCTTTAAAATTCTCCATGTTGACAGGGTAGAGAAAAATATATCTTAGGAAAAAACATGAAAAAGAGGGGATATGTGTTTCCTGCTAATATGCTCCTATTAGCTGCTTGTGGTGAGTACAAAGCACGAACATCATTGAGTGCTCAGAACCATAGGTGTAAATTGGAGCTTCCTGAAATAAGTTAATTGCAGAGTAGCATCACAGCAAATGCTAAGCCACAAACAAACAAAAAGGAATAGAGGAAAAAATCAAATATTCAGCTCTGCCCTTGAGACTCCATGGGCTACTTTTATTGTAGTATATCTCCACACCCACCCCCCCACACACACACCCCAGATACCCCTGTGGAAAGAGGGAATAGACTCACAGTTCCAGTTTCTCTAAACCACATTAGCACTCAATCCTTTCACAGAACTCAGTTAGGGTCACCTACGGGGCATATTTCATTTTGTTTTGTTTTCTGCTGAAACCCTTGGGACAAGTCATGCCCAATCCATCGCCTGGGATGTTAGGTGAGCAGATGACCCTCAGTTGTAGTATGCTTCCTCCTCAGTTAAATCCAATGGCTAATACAAAAATCTTGAGTGAATATCTTACTGAACATTCCTTGCAAACTTGTAAGTAAATATATCATCTAGAACTAAAAGGACCATTTTGGTTTCTTAGTCTATGGTTTTGCTAACTTAAAGAGTTTATTTCTCACTATTGCAGTAGAAATGGAAGAAAACTTTACTTCCTTTAGCTGATCCAGAACTATTTATTTCCTTTTTCTAAATTACTACTCTTGAAAGGCAGGAGCAGGTAGTCTTACCACTAAGAAGCTAACCTGAAAAGCAGCCATGCCAAGAGCCACCTTAAATAGATATAAAGGAATACTTTAAATATTTAAATACATATGTATGTATTGGAATACCTAAAAACTACATTGCCCCAAATTAGGAGCATTGGGTAAGTTACTGATATACTGACTTTCCATTCTATGGAAGCTACCTTTGCAGTGAAAAGTTTAAGGGGCACTGGAGTGTCACAGAGCAGTTGTTGGGACTGGTGCATGCTTGCTCACATGATGGCCCTTTCCACATGCCAGTGTTAGATGGAGAAGTGGAGCAGGAGCCCTCGTCGTGTTCTGGTGCAGAGGTGCAGAGGTGGGCTGCGGCACACTGTGTGCTGGATTCCCCCTCCAAACTGCCCTAGGCCAAAAGCTCGATAGATAGGTAAGTTGTCATGGTAGCCAGATTTGGAGGAATCTCAGTGGAGGCTAGAAGGCTAAATAAAACATTCCAAACAAGGAACAAAATTTGTCCATGAGAACAGAAATAATAACCTGGAGGCTTGAATAAAATCTGATTTAGGACAGAGTGAATTTCCATTTTGATTGTATCCCACCTATCCCCTGTCCTACGAATTCCTTTAGCAACATTGGGGCTCTGATAGGCTCTGACACCCGGTCTTGATTACTGCTTGCTTGCCTTGGTCCTGGGGGTCCATGGTTCTTAGCTGCTCTGTTGTGAAGCACCTGACTCCCTTAGCAAGTAAGTTGCCCACATTGAAATTCTGAACCAAACTGACTGTGACTGTCTTCTCAAGACCTTACAAACATCTCTGCTTGGGACACTCAAGTACTTGTACAAAAATGAAAATGCAGAGAACTTGATTCAGAAGCCTGAGCTTTTGTTTATTTATTTATTTTTTATTTTTGACAGAGTCTCACTCTGTTGCCCCAGGGATAGAGTGCAGTGAGGTCCACCGTAGCTCACTGCAACCTCAAACTCCTGGCTCAAGTGATCCTCCTACTTCAGCTTCCTGAGTCGCTGGGACTACAGGCATGCACCACCATGCCCAGATAATTTTTCTATTTTTAGTAGAGACAGGGTCTTGCTCTTGCTCAGGCTGGTCTAGAACTCCTGAGCTCAAATGACACTCACACATCTGAGAGTGCTAGGATTATAGGTATGAGCCACTGTGCCCAGGCCAAGGAGCTTGAGCTTTCAAGCCACGTGTATAACAAAACATTTCAGAATGGGAAAGTGTAGGTGCTAACTATACCAACTTATCTGACAAAAAAACATTTTATTAAAAATAAAGAGCTTAAATTTAAAATACCAATAAAGGTAGGACTCTTCCCTCAGTTTTGCTTGCTGAGCTAATTAGCTGATACAATCATCCACTGTGGGGTAAACCTGTATCTGCTCTGAATACCACGCACTATTATTTCTGCGTCTCCATCTCTTTTCCTTTCAGGAGAAAACTTCATTGAGACCACTGGACAATGGTTAGCAACAAGCCTAGAATTCATTCATTCAACAAATACTTGCTGATCACTTGTTATGCATGAGGCTGAACCTCTGTAGGCAGCTGGGAATAGAGAAGTGAGTAAGCTCAGTCCTTTGCTATCATACACTTAACACCTAAAATTTTCTAAAAGTTTTGAAATATTTTTGACTAAAAGATTCTGCAAAAGTAGGACAGCAAAAACCCTCTCTCTTCTCCACTGTTGCAACATTGACCCCAGAGTTTAGAAAATGAGAAAAGAACAATTGAGGCTCAAGGCTGAAAACAACATTCCTTAAGCTCAATCAACATACTGAAAAATCTGTTTCTTACTTCTTGTTCATCTTGCAAAATGAATGCCCTGTGACATTTCAAGCCTTCAATTACAATTAAAGTTATTTGAAGCAAATAAAATTCTGACAAGTCCAATGAGAAAAAAACATCACTTCCTTTTCTTTTCTCTTCCTTTTTTTAATTCAAACTGCCTATCAGAGTCTCCTCTCCAAAGTCTTTGACAGTGTCAGTTGGAAAGACTGATGTGTGCTATGTGTTTTAAGTCTAGAACTAAGCATGCCCAATGAAAGGAAGCAAATTAATCAGAGCATAGGGAAGTTGCTATGGGAAATGTAGCTGGATACTTTAAACTGATTTCCCCTCCTTGTTTAGGATTTAACTGTTGGGAAGGGGTGCAGAAGGATTGTTTACTTTTTGCCCAAATTGTCTTAAGAGTTTGTCTTGGCAAGCATTAGGAAATTACAAACTTTATATTGACTTGTAAAAGAGGCCAGGCAGAGTGTGGCTCATACCAGGAGTTCAAGACCAGCCTGGGAAATATAGTGAGACCCTGTCTCTAAAAAAAATTTTTTTTAGTTACTCAGGTATGTGTGGTAACATGCACCTGTAGTCCTAGGTACAATGGCGGCTGGCCAGAAGGACTGCCTGGGAGTTGGAGGTTGCAATGAGCTATGATTGTGCCACTGCACTCCAATCTGGGCAACAGAGTGAGACTCTGCCTCAAAAAATATATATTTATAAATATCATATATATATGAAAGAGAAAAATTTGCCAGATCTCAAAATTGTGCATACGAAAGCATCTGAGTCAAGACACTGCACCCTGGACACCTGTCTGTGCCTGTGATTTTGTGTCGTGAACCAGAGCAGAGGCAAACCCATCCCCAAAGAGACCCAGAATCCTCTCCTGATGCTCTTTAGAATGCTGCCTTATTTGAGGGAAACTTCCTTTGGTTACCCTGTATCTAGACCTTCCACGTTTATTCAGAACGACTCATTGACCTTACTCTTGAGTGACACACTCTCTGCATTTCCACTGCTAGGAGCACAATTGGGCCCCAAGCCCTCTCGCCCATCGTATGTTGAAGTCCTAACCTCAATGCTTCACAGTGTGAGTGTATTTGGAGGTAGGATCTTTAAAAAGGTAATTAAGTGAACTCTTAGGGACTTCTTTTTTTTTAGCGTATTATGGGGGTACAAGTGTTAAGAGTTCTACAGCCACAAGGAAATGAATTCTTCCAACAACCATATGAACTGTGAAGAGGATCCCAAGCCATAGAAAAGCCCCCAGCCCTGGTTGACACATTGCAGCTTTGTGAGACCCTGAGCAGAGTACCATGGAAACTGTGAGATAATAAACGTATTGTTGTAAGACCCCCCCACACAAAAAAAGGTAATTAAGTGAGAATGAGCCACAGAGGGGAAGACCATGGGAACATACAAGGAGAACATAGCCATCTACAAGCCAAGGAAAGAGACCTCAGAAGGAACTAACCCTGCCAACAACACCTTTATCTCAGACTCCAGCCTCCATATCTGTGAGAAAATAAAATTCTGTTATTTTAGCCCCCAAGCCTGTGATACTTTGTTATGGCAGCCCTAGCAAACTAATATACCAGGCCAGCAGTAAAATCAACTTTTTTGTTGCTGTTTTATATTTTTCAGCTCTGTGGTTCTTCATATTTGGATTAACAAATATTTTATTATATTATGTTATATATAGTACCAATGTATCTAATTGGCATATATGAAACATTTACTAGAATTTTGAATAAATTAAAAACAAAGGAATAAAATATACATACCCAAAACTGATTCACACTAAAGAACAAATATTATGATGAAAAATAATGAAGCGATAATTACCAGTTAGAAATTGCAGGTTGACGTGTTAAATGTAAGGAGAAGACTGAGGTAAGTAATAGTCAAAATCAGAATCCTAGAAGCAAAACAAGTAACTATTTTAGCAGGGTTGAGGATAAACATTGCAATAAGATTTCCCTTTTTTACATTATCTTCGTTTTGGATTAAAGCCTAACAAAGCAGCACTTTTGAGCATATGTGTTGCTATATTGATTGCACTGAGAAACACATGCAGGTATAAGGAGAATGTGAAAATTTGGCAGATAGGAAAGGACCTGAAATCCAAAATTTTTTAATCCCAGAAATAAAATATGTAGTTTTAGACAAAAAAAACACATAAAGCAGAAGTATTTAACTTGGGAAATTTGAATGAGTCTTCATGGTTCTGTGAAAAGCGTATGCATCTGTACATGTGCATGTTTCTGAGGAACATCAGCCTCTCAAATAAGAGCTACTTCCAAAGAAGATGAAGAACAATATACCTAATGCATAACTCCATTTATTTAAGAAAAGCTTCCACATTTTGTCAAGTTTCAATGGCACCTTAGAATTTGAAAAGCTGGTATTTAGCAAATTCTATTTGTAAGAAACACTCATTGAATACTACGTCCCTTAGGTTTGGCTTGGGAATTAGTGTTTTTGTTGGAGATGCAGGCTGTGTATTTGTGGGTATATGTTTGCAGTATAGATTATCATCCGTCTGAAGTGTGACCTTACCCAATGTCTCTGGGCATCTGTCAGCTAACACAATCACGCAACTTTGAAGCTATAATGCCCTGAGATATCATCTCATCCTATTATTTCATTTTACAAAGAAGAAAGGGGGGGTGTCAGAAAATGGAACTATTCAAGGTGACATAGCCGAAGTGACCAGACCCCTACTTTCTCAATGTCTAGTCAAAGGCATTTTAGCCCATGCCATTAAAGAACTGGACGGCCTCTTTCCCTGCCTTCACAGAGTGAAGTGCATTTTCACTCAACTTCTAAGGTATTAGGGCCACCACCTGCAGCCCAGCCTCAGCCCTGCTGCTTGCCATTTCTGAGGCAAGATTCTTAACTTCCCTATAGAACCTGTCTCCTCATATGTAAAATGGGGACAATCACAGTTTCTATCTGATAGCAGTTGTTCTGAGACTTCCATGAGTTTAGTAGACTTAAAACCTTTGGAAGCTACCCTGCCGATAGTATAGTACGCACTGTGCCAACATGAGCTCATTCTTTTTTCCTCATTTTGACCGAGGTTTTGAAGAGGGAGAAAAGATTTTTATAAAGATGTTATTAAGCCCCTCCCAATGGCCCCTTCCCACTAGGTCTGTCCCCTGCCCAACACAATTCTGTAACTATCACATGACCAAAGGATTCAACAGAGGGAGTTTTATCAGAAGAGACAGAAGACATTGGTTTGCACGTTTGCTGCTTTTCCTTTGAGTTTTCTGATCTTCCCTTTCCCAGTAACCTTACAACGTGACATACCATGAAAGCCGACACAAGTCTTTTTGGTGTCGTCATGAGATTAGCAATTCTAAACTTCTTATATTTTATATTCCAGATAGCCCCACAAGCCATTCCACCCTCCCCTGATTCCCTCTACAATAAAAGTGGGAAAGTGAACCTATATCCCCAGCTTCCCAGCTGCTTGTGGTTTCTATGTGTTCTGTTTCTGGCTAATGAGATTGGGTGTCTAAGCCTGTGGACCCCAACCCGTGCTCTATAGCTACAGTCCACAACTCCAGGGCCGTGGACTGGTACTGGACCATGGCCTGTTAGGAACCGGGCCACTCAGCGGGAGGTTAGTCAGGAGTGGCCCAGCTAGCAAAGCTTCGTCTGCACTTACAGCTGCTCCCCATTGCTCCCCATCACCTCCTGAGCTCTACCTCCACCCCACCCCCATTTGTGGAAAAATTGTCTTCCATGAAACCGGTCCCTGGTGACAAAAAGGTTGGGGACTACTGGTCTAAGCCTACAGATTAGATGTGTGGGAAAGTTTTGTAAAAGAATGAGGCCCAGATGACATGTTCCCTAAGCCCATCACTACCTGCCTATTCCCTTCCCTCTCATTTTCTGCCTGAAACATAGGCACAATGCCTAGAAGTAAAGACCTTTTTGTGATATCAGGATAAAAGCCACGTGCTGAGGTTGGCAGGGCAGGAAGATAGAAAAAGACTTGAATTCTTGATGGTACTGTTCAGCTATAACATCATCCTTGGACACCTTACACTTGGATTTTTGCTCTTGTATGAGACGAACAAACCCATTATTTATTCACATTTCGTGCTGCTGTAATCAAATATAATCTTAACTGATATGATTGCTATTCCAATTCAATTAGCTGGGCATAAAGGAAACCAAAGAAAACAATCATGCAAGATGTGTGTCCCCTCCCAAACCATGCTGTTTCATAAAGCCTGGCAGGGATGAGAAGACAGCAGATGACAGCATTTTTATAAACTTATTAAACTTTCATATAATTAACATAGGGCACCCAAATGGTTATTAAGAGGATGCCTCAACAGGAAGCACAGTAAGAAGCCTTGTGGGATTCTAAATGTATATGAGGAAACCTTGAATTTTGCAGTTATTTTTTGCATTACGCTGGAGTCTACCTCTTTCTAAACCACACAAAAAGTAGATATAGTAATATAAGCTTGTGTGACTATGTGCAAAATGCTTGTTTACAATTCCATCTTGATGTCATAGGAAGAGATGTCTTCATAAGAAATTTTTCCTGCTAATTTAAGGCATAAAACATTTATTTAGGGTCTAATGTATGCAATTCACAATATTAAGAGTTGTTCCAACAAAGATGGAAAGGCCTTGAGGATTCAGTTTGAGTCATACAGCTCTAAATAGCACTGTAATGATCAGTAGGCATGTATATTGTGTGCATGCGCATGCCTGTGTGTACACACATATGTATGAGATGCTTTGGAAATTGTAGAAAAATATTATTTTATTAAGTTGAGGGTAAATAATGTTAATTAAGTTCCTCTGCCTTATACCAGGACACTATGTCTTTTCCTCAACTCTTCATGAAAATCCTGGTCATGATTTCACCAAAAGCCCAAATGTCAACTTACACTAAATATATATGATGTACTAAGTAAGATATCATTGTTATTATTGCTGACATAAAGCTATTCCAATTTCTTGTGCATATTTTGTAACCAGACAAATTATGTTATCAAACATATTTTTTGTGTGTTTTGTTTTGTTTATTTCCTTAGGTCATCTTAGTAGACCATTGAATTATTGGCAAAACAAAACAAAACAAAGCAAAACAAAACAAACAAACAAAAAAAGCCCAGTACTTAAATTTATTTTCTTTATTGTTGTGGCCCATTTACAGGATGGAGGATGAACACAGAACACAAAACACAAACGCAGAACACAAAGAAAAATGCAGACACACGTACAAACGGTTGACTTGAGTAATAATACACCGGGTCCATTTTATTTTTATACCCTAAAAGATTAAAGTTAGTTCCTTGTATGTAACCATCCAGGCGTGGCAACGATAGCCATAAATTTAGAAATAGCCTTAGGGAAGCAGATATCCCCTGACTCAAAATTACAAGGTGGTTGCTCTAGGCACTAGGCATAGATAAAGGAAGGATGGGGAAGGTGAGAAACAGGGGGCATTTCTCATCCCCAGCTTCTCTTAGGGTGACCCCCTAAGATCTTTGGCTGAACCCTGGCGGCTGTGCATGGCTTAGGTCGCCTCTCACTTGAGGGGGCGTCATTGACTAACCAGCCATCTTATGGGGTGTACACAGCAATCACAGGAACAATATGTTTATCGTGTGGCTTCCAGACCCCCAATGCCTTGGGGTGGGGCTGCTCTTGCTAGTTGCAGCTCAGGTCCTTTGTTATGCCTCTAGGCAACACCTTTGTTTATCACAAGGAACCTGTCTGGAACAGATTACTTTCAAACGCTCTGGGCAGAGCACGTACATTACTCACTAACTTTAATTCTTAAACTAGGAAAATATATGTCAATCCCCTACACTTTATTTTTTAACATTTTTTTTGCCCACTCTTTTTTCTTGTCTAATTGCTTTGGACGGTGCTGCTAGAATAGCATTAAAAGACTAGGAGCAGGGTTGGAGGGGGGGACAGGGGCAAGATATGTAACCCTAACAATATTTGTACCCCCATAATATGAAGTAAAAAAAAAAAGACTAGGATAATAGTGATATCCTTGTTTGCTTCTTGCCTTTAAAAGGAAAACACTTGCAAGATAGCATAAAAATACTTTGCCTAGTATCAACTCTGATGTAGGATTATTGGCTGCTTGCAGCTCTTTCTTGAAAGTAGTTATGAGGTATCATGTTGTCTCTGTTAAATAACGTACTGAGTTCACCTTGGACTTGGGAGAAATGATAGAGTCATGCTTTTCATTATTGCTTAAAAAGAAACATTCTTTAATATGTTGAGACAGGACTTTTAGATTTCTATTTTATTAATAATTTTTTTAAATATGTAATGAACATTGAATTTTATCTAGTCCTTTTTGGTATCTATTAAGTTGGTTGACAATTCAGGCTTTCATCCTTGATCTGCTGATGGGATTAATTAAAGTAATGGATTTTTTAAGGTCTTAATCATGTTTGCATTACTCAATAAACCCTACATTAGACAATGATATTTTTTTCCTTTTTGTATACAGCTGAATTTAGTGTACTAGTATTTTATTCCCAAATTTGGCATCTGTATTCATAAATGAGATAAATTTTTGCCTGGGTTATATTTGCCAGGTTTTGGAACCAGAGTTATGCTACATATGCAAATGAAGCTATATTTTCCTATGTTCAGAGGCAGCTAAATATCATTGGGATAACACATTTCATTTTGCAGATGGATTTGAAAGTCCATCTGCAAAGTGGTCTAAGTCTAGCATCTTTTTGGAAATAGTTACTAAGCAATTTAAAAATTTTATTGATTGATGCAAGGTTTTTGCTGCTTCTTGAGTCAATTCTAATCATGTGTATTCTCCTAGAAATTTAGCATTCATCCAGATTTCCCAAAACTTTAACATATAATTGGCACATGAGATCTTAATCACCTTCAAATCTTGGGTTTATCTCATTTCTCATTCTCAAGGTGATTTCTTTTATTTTCTTGGAATTATTATGCCACAGTTTTCTAAAAAAAAAATGATGAATTCAATCATGGAGCAGTCTCTTGTTTAGGGTAGGATTACTGATATTATGAATAGTTTGGCAGATACTAGATTGCATTAACATTTTAATGATTTATGGTAATATATATAATTTATCTTATATAAGAACCCAGAAAATAGTTTTGAAGATTTCAAGAGTATATTTTCAGGGAAACCCTCACAGAATAAAAGGGGGGAACTGACACTTATGCTATGGGCAAATGTTATATGTTAGGAAAATTATTAATAGAGATGCAAAAAAACATATATTGGATATTTACTGTAAGTGAAGGGAAACTTGTCCTTTCCCTCAAAAGTTCACTGAAAGATCAACTCACAATTAAGGCGAATTAATAAAATAAAGGTTTATTTACCATATGCATGGGGAGAATCACAGAGTGATTATTCAATATTCCAATGGGTTCAAGATAATTTTATACATGCCTTTTTAGAGGGCAGGGGGGAAGATGAGGAGTTTAAGTAATTCTGTTTAGGAGGAACAAATGATGCTAGGGAGGATAAATGGATGGGGGAAACAGATTGACTTGTAAATTAACCTGAGAGACAGGTATTGTATGTAATTGATTTAGGTCTGGTCTGGTTCTTGATCCTCCTTCCTGCAATATATTGAAATAACAGTAAGAGAAAGGGAAGCCAGTTGCCCCTTTGATCACTTGATCCCTCAGTTTATGCAGATAGAGAGAAAGCCCCTTTATATGACTTTTATACCAAGGAGTCATATTTTGGAGTAAAATTTCTTTAGCTCCTTCATTATCATACGGTAGAAGACGTTTTAGGCATTTTGGCATATAATTATTTAACTATTATTGTGCATTATCCACCATAATACCTTGCACATATATTTAAACTATGGTGTACATTTAAAAACTAAATTTGTGGGAACAACAACAACAAAAAACAAAACAAAAAAAAAAAAAAATGAAAGAACAGAGCAGGCCTACTAAGCATTGTAAGTATTTAATGCTTTTCTCCCACAGAGCAAGCATTAATTCAGTAACCAGACAAACAAATCTTTTTTCTCAGGGTATATCTTAATTTTTCTAAAATATACAATTCAAGAAATTTTGTTGATGAAAAGAGCATGGGATAAATGACTGCAAAAATGTCTATTATAATTTTACAGCAAAGTTTGTTACAGAAGAGACTCTGGTAAAAATAGGCCTCATGACATTAACAGTACTTGACACACATATTCAGAAGCCTCTTTACTCACCAAAGGAAACAAACAAATCACACATAATGAGGAAGTCATTCAGTGATGCCAGACTCTTCCTCCCACGGCCAGTGTTTTCATTTAATTCAACATAGCTGCAAAGTGTATTATAGCACAGAATGCCTGCATTCCAACTCCACTGGTAGCTACTTGTAACCATGGATAAGTCTTTTTTTCCCTCCTCCCTATGTCCCTGTTTCATTATTATAAATTGTAGGGGCTACACTATTCTGCCTATAATTTTCCTTCTAGTTCTAACACAAAATGAGTTCTTGAATTTAACTGCACACAGCATTTCA
>VSMD01130658.1:0-23270 GCA_008750895.1 Mirza zaza
CAATGTCTCTAAAAATACTTATTTATCCAGGACCAACAATTGTGTTTTCACAGGCAAATGTTTCAAGCCTGCTGTTTGGCTTATAGCTTTAGTCTTTTTTTACAGGGCCTATAAATTTTTGAGCTTATTCTTGAATGCCTTGCCTCATCCTGACATTCGTCTGCCCCCAGACCACTAGAGGAAGAGGCATTGTGCTATTCTTTGCCTCTCTACTTCATACTAATGCTTCAGGTAGACCATGCCAGATGTTCCCTTTTTTATTTTGCCCTGAATGCCAAGAAATGTTATATTCCTAAAAATTGATCAAGCAATAATGGCAAGGTATGGAGGAGGCAATTTTGTTGTCATGAATGTTAACAGCGTTGTTGGGACGAATGTAAACCTGCATAGGGCCCAAAAGGAGATTTTCCAGCTTGCTTAGATTTTCTTATTTAACAAATATTTTAATCTATTTTTTTCCAGCTTTAACTCCATGCGGACACCTGCCCAGTGGTCACCTTGGGCCTTTTTAGGCCTTAGGCAGGTTATTTGGTTTTCTCAAATTACCATGCCATGATACTAATCCAGAGTTTACTATCCCTCCTTTTCTAAAGTTAATTGACTTTATTTTTAGAGCAGTTTTAGGTTTAGACTAAGAAAAATTGAGTGCAAAGTACAGAGTTCTCATATGCCTTCTTCTCCCAGTTTCTACTATTATTAACATCGTGTGTTAGTATGGTACACTTTTTACATAGATGATCCACTATTGATACATTATTTAAAGCCCATAGTTTACATTACGATTCACTCTTGATACTGCACATTTTATGAGTTTTGACAAATGCATAATGACATGTATCTAACATACAGTATCATCCAGGGTAGTGTACCTTAAAAATCTCAGTGCTTCACCTATTCATCTCTCCCTCCCCTTGAGCCCCTGGAAACTACTAATCATTTTATTGTCTTTATAATTTTGCCCTTTTCACCATGTCATACAGTTGGAATCATACAGTTTATAGCCTTTCCAGATAGGCTTTTTTCACTAGCAATTTGCATGTCTTTGTGTTGCTTGATAGCTCATTTGTTTTCATTGATGAATAATATCTCATTGTATAAATGTACCATATTTTGTTTATCAGTTCACCTATTGAAGGACTTCTTGGTTGCTTCCAAGCTTTTTCAGTTATGAATAAGGCTGTTATAAACATTTGCATGCATGCAGGATTTTGTATGGACATAAGTTTTTGACTTATTTTGACATATAGCCAGCAGTGTGAATGCAGAATTGTATGGTAAGAGTAGGTCTGTAAGAAACTGTCAAACTATTGTCCAAAGTAGTTGTACTCTTTTTCATTCCCAAAAAATCAGAGTTCCTGTAGCTGTACCTCCTTACCAGCATTTGGTATTCTCAGCATTTCAACTCCAATTTCAAATTATTATTTAAATGTGGATTACTTATATCTCATCTATATGGCAACCATATGTCCTGCTTTGCTGGGGATAGTCCTGGTCTACATATGTTGTTACATCATAATTATTAATACTATCCCTTCTACTCACAAAGTGTCTTTATTGGGTGATAAATTATTTTGTCACCCTGCTTGAATATCCACCAGAATAATAAGGCAGAAATCACATTGATTTCTTCTCTTTTTCTCTATGGTTTTAAAATGAGTACTAAGCATAGGATATGTTATCATTAAGAATGTTTGGAATGGGTGGATGGAAGATTCTTGTCAAAATGATTTCTTTTCTTTCAGTGTCTACTCTCCAGGTCATGTGCATTGACATCACTTCCTTTGCATTGGGCTTCAGAGTCACCAATATTTTTTATTTTAACATATTATGGGGTACAAATGTTTAGGTTACCTGTATTGCCTTTGCCCCACCCAGGTCAGAGTTTCGAGCATGTTCATCCCCTACATGGTGCGCACTGCACCCATTAAGTGTGAATTTCCCCATCCCCTTCTACCCTCTCCCATTTGCCCGACACTCAATGAATGTGCACTTAAGTGTTGGTCAGTTAATACCAATTTGGTGGTTAGTACATGTGGTGCTTGCTTTTTCATTCTTGTGATACTTCACTTAGTAGAATGGGTTCCAGCTCTATTCAGGATAATATAAGAGGTGCTAGATTATCATTGTTTTTTGTGGCTGAGTAGAACTCCATGATAAATATATACCACATTTTATTAATCCAATCATGTATTGATGGGCACTTGGGTTGTTTCCATATCATTGCAATTGTGAATTGTCCTGCTATAAACATTCTAATGCAGATGTCTTTTTTATAGAATGTCTTTTTTTCCTTTGGATAGAGGTCTGGTAGTGGGATTGCTGGATCAAATGGTAGTTCTACTTTTAGCTCTTTGAGCTATCTCCATATTTTTTGCATAGAAGTTGTATTAGTTTGCAGTCCCACCAGCAGTGTATGAGTGTTCCTCTCTTTCCACATCAACGTCAACATTTGTTGTTTTGGGGCTTTTTCATTAAAGCCATTCTCACTGGAATTAAGTGATATCTCATTGTGGTTTTGATTTGCATTTCCCTGATGATTAGAGATGTTGAGCTTTTTTTTATATGTTTGTTGGCCATTAGTCTGTCTTCTTTTGAAAAGTTTCTGTTTATGTTCTTTACCCACTTGTTAATAGGATTGTTTGATTTATTCTTACTGATTTTCCTGAGTTCTATGTAGGCTCTAGTTATCAGCCGTTTATCGGATGTGTAGCATGTGAATATTTTCTCCCATTCTGTAGCTTGTCTATTTGCTCTTGTGATCATTCCCTTGGCTATGCAGAAGCTTTTTACTTTGATCAGGTCCCATTTATTTATTTTTGCTGCTGCTGTGATTGTCTTTGGGGTCTTCTTCATAAATCCTTTCCCTAGCCCAATATCTATAGGAGTTTTTCCAACATTTTCTTCTAGTATTCTTATAGTTTCATGCCTCAGGTTTAACTCTGCTATCCACTGCCTATAGGTGAACTCCTATGGCTCATTTGACAGCAGGTGTTTGATAACCTGATGGTTTTCCCGTGCATATGGTCAGTACATGCTAAGCAATCTTTTCGGCAGTTGTGGCCAGCTTCTCCAGCTTGCTTACCAAGTCTTGGAACCCTATATGCCTTACAGATGACATAGGAGAAATTGTGTAAGAAAAAGATATGAAGGAATCAATGCTCCTTTTATTGACTTTTTAAAACGTCTGAAATCAGATATCACTTTGATATCAAGCTATGTCTTCCAGCTTCCTGAAGGACAAAGTGCCTTCTTGATTCATATTTATTTCACATTCTCCAGTGTGTTATTAGATTGTGTCCTGAATATACAGCTAGTTTGAGAAGCAGTTTTCATCTCTGTGTTGCATAGACTCTCTTGGTAGAGTCTACCTCACGAACTGCAAACCTACACTCAACCTGCAGGCCGCTGCCAGCTCAAGAAGCTGCTCTATATTATGTGCTGTGACTTCTTGTTGTTTGACCTATTTTTCCTACTCTAGAAAATGTTATTTAATAATTATTGCCCACTCCTCTTAAATTATGAAATATTTCAGCCATATATAAAAGTATGAAATATGTATCTTTTTGCAGCATAGCCTCAAAAGTGCAGTGATTAGCATACAGATACTCTCAGGTATTGAGGTCCTTTATGTATGTACCACTTAAGAAATTGAAAGATTTTTTTAGGCTAGCAAAAAGCTTGTGCTAATGTCTAAATTCCTCTTTTGCATAATATTTGAAGCTTCCTACACAAAGTAGGAGAAAGTAAATTCAGCAGATACAGGATTCAGAATAAATAATAAATATATACTGCCACATACATATACACACACAAAAAAAATTAAAATTAAGCAAGCCAGAAACCTAGTTATTTCCTTTTTTCTTTCTTTTCTTTTTTTTAGAAGAAAGGTAACAAGGGTTATAGCACATAGCACATTGCACTAAGTAAAATAATCATTTCTAGTACTCAAAGTAAAACTTTCATAGATGTAGTTATACTGAATCATCATATTTTCTTTCTTATTCTTCACCAGTGAATAAAATAAGATTTTGGTTCTCAAGGGTATTCAGTATCTGAATTACTTTGCTGCTGAAATTTTAAAAAGTAAGCAACATTCTTATCATTTCAAAAGAGTGAGAGGGCAGAAATAAAGGAAGACTGAACTGCTAAGAAGCACAGATCCTATTTTCCTGTGATGGCATTAGTATCTACTTAATATTGGTAGCCATAGATGCTGTGTAAGCAAAAACAAATCTGTATTACATGGCTTTTAATATTTTAAAAGTAAAGTAACTATAAAATTACAATTTCTTTATTAGAAACACCTTCTCTGTAGCAACCTGTTTGCTTCTTGCTGGAGTTATTTGGCAAATTGCTCAAAGGAGCCTCATCTGAATATATATAATGAGATCTTTTCCATTTATTATTCTCTGAGAGATTCTTTACAAAATGCAGAAATTTAAAACTATAATTCTTCCAAAGAGATCATTCTAGTTTCAATATGAATATTACTAATAAGCCCTCTTCCAGTATGAGAAGATGATATTGACTATTATATTTTATTTCAAAATATTAAAAGGGTTCAAATGTTTTTGTTACATAGATAACTTTTATATGTTTAAGTCAGGTGTATTAGCATGCCCATCACCTGGATAGTGTTCATTGTACCTGTTTTTATCCCTTCCCTCCACCTCTATCTCCTCTTCTTGATTTCCAATGAATTTTACTCATCTGTGTGCCCATGTGTGCCCGTCAATTAGTTCCAACTTATTCGAGAATACATGTGGTATTTGTTTCTCCATTCCTGAGATACTTCACTTAGGATAATGGTCTCCAGTTCCGTCCATCTTTCTGCAAAGAACATTAATGCATTTCTTTTTAAGTCTGAGTAGAACCCCATGGTATACATATACCACATATTGTTAATCTCCTCCTGCATTGTCGGGCACTTAGGTTGATTCCACATCTTGTGATTGTGAATTGTGCTTCAACAAAGAATTAAGTAAGGTGTCCTTTTGATAAAATGGCTTCTTTTCCTTTGGGGATATTCACAGTAGAGGGATTGCTAGGTCAAATGGTAAGGCTATATTTATTCCTTTGAGGAATATTCATACTGTTTTCCATAGAAGGTGTATTAATTTGCAGTCCCACAAAAAGTGTATGTGTTTCTTTGTCTCTGCATCCATGCCAGCATCTATTGTTTATTGACTTTTTAATAGCCATTCTGAAAGGGGGAGATGATATCGTTTTGTGGTTTCGATTTGCATTTACCTGATAATTAGTGATGTGGAGCATTTTTCATGTTTGTTGGCCATCTGTCTGTCTTCTTTTGAAAAATTTCTGTTCATGATTTTGCCCACCTTTTAATGGGGTTGTTTGTTTATTTCGTGTTGATTTGTTTGAGTTCTTTGTAGATTCTGGATATTAACACTTTATCAGATGTATAGTTTGTGAATATTTTCTCTCATTCTTTAGGTTGTCTATTTACTCTGTTGATTATTTGCTTTGCCGTGAAGAAGCTGTTTGATATAATCACATCCCATTTATTTATTTATTTTTGTTGTTGCTATCATTGCCTTTGGGGAATTAGTCATAAATTATTTGCTTAGACTGATTTTGGTGTGGTTTGCTCTTCCTTTTCTAGTTCTTTGAGATGAGATGTGGGGTTGATAACGTGAGATCTCTCTGTCTTTTTGGTGTAGGTATTTAAGACTATAAATTTTCCCCTTAGTTCTGCTTTTGCTGGATCCCATAGATTTTGATAAAAGCTTGTGTCTCCTTTGTCATTTTGATAAAAGCTTGTGTCCCTTTTGTCATTTTGATAAAAGCTTGTGTCCCCTTTGTCATTCAGTTCAAGGAATATTTAGATTTCCATCTTAATTTAATTATTGGCCCAAGGATTGTTCAGCAGCAGGTTGTTTAACTTCCATGACTTTGTGTACCTTTGAGTGTTTCTCTTGAAATTGATTTTGAGTTTTATTCCACTGTGGTCTGAGAAGATACATGATATTATTTCAGTTTTTTCAAATTTGTTGAGACATGTTTTGTGGCCTAAAATAGGATCAATCTTGGAGAATGTCCATGTGCTGATGAGAAGAATGTATATTCTGTAGTTTTTATTTTTATTTTATTTTATTTTAGCGTATTATGGGGGTACAAGTGTTAAGGTTACATATATTGCCCATGCCCCCCTCAAGTCAGATCCTCAAGCGTGACCATCCCCCAAACGTTGCACATATCACTCATTGTGTTTGTATATACCCATCCCCTTTTCCCCCTCCCACCTGCCCAACACCCGATAAATGTTATTCCTATATGTCTACTTAGGTGTTGATCCATTAATACCAATTTGCTGGTGAGTACATGTGGTGCTTGTTTTTTCCATTCTTGAGATACTTCACTTAGTTTCTGTCAGTATCTGTTAGGTTCTTTTGTTCTAGAGCCCTGGTTATGTTCAGTAGGTCTTTATTTTCTGCTTCAATGATCTGTCCAGATTTGTCAGTGGGATGTTAAAGTCCCTGGCAATTACATTGCCACTATTTATTTATTTACATTAATCTAGAATAATTTGTTTTATGAATCTGGGATCCCCGTGTTAGGTGCATATATATTTAGGATTCTTATATCTTCTTATTGAATTTCTCCCTTTACCATTATATAATTAGCATCTTTGTCTTACCATTGTTGATTTAAAGTCAGTGTTTTCCTGATATGAAAATGGCTACACCTGCTCTCTTTCATTTCCATTTGCATGAAATATTTTTTTCCATCCCTTCACCTCGACTCTTTGTGGGTCCTTGTGTTTCCTGGAGACATGTGTTTCCTGGAGACAGCAGATACCTTGGTTGTGTTTTTTCATCTATTCAGCCAGTCTGTGTCTTTTGAATGGAGCATAAAGACTGTTTACTTTGATAGCATTGATATGTGGGATACTGTTTTATTCATCATGTTGGATAGTACCTTATTGCTTTGTTTCCCTTTTGTTCTATTGTTTTATATGAGCTATGAGCTTTAGCTTTTGGATAATTTTATACTGGTGGCTATCTATTGTGCTGATCCATATATAATGCTATTCTGTGTATTTCCTGTAGGACAGGTCTAGTTGTGACAAATTCCCTCACTGTTTGCTTATATGGAGAAGCCTTTATTTCTTTGACATTTATGAAACCTACTTTTGCAGGATACAAGATTCTTGGCTAGCTGTTATTATGTTTAAGAAGATTGAAGATGGGATTTCAGTCCCTTCTGGCTTGTATTGTCTCTGCTGAGAAGTTTGCTATTAGCTTGATGGATTTTCCTTTGTAGGTTATTTGTTGCTTTTGTTTTGCTGCTTGTAAAATTTTCTCCTTCATTTTGACTTCAGCCAGGTTGATTATTATTTATCTTAGATATGTCCTATTTGCTATGAATCATCCCAATGTTAGATGACCACCTTGCAGCTGGATGTCTGAATCTCTGGTGATACCAGCGAAGTTTTCCTTAGTATTTCCCTCAAATAGATTTTCCTTGCTTTGTGCTCTTTTGTTCTTCTCCCACAGGGATATCTATAATTTGTATATTAGTCTGATTCATGTATTTCCATATTTCTCTGACTTACTGGTCAATCTTTTTTTATTCTCTTTTCTGCCTTTTTGAATGACTGGGTTAGCTTGATAGCCTTGTTTTCAAGCTCTGAAATTCTTTCTTATGCTTGGTTTAGCCTGGTTTTGAAGTTTTCTGCTATAATTTGAAATTCCCTAAATGTCTCTCATTTCTTTAAGTTCTGTTATATCCTATCTTATGATGTCTAGCTTTTTAGTGACATTTTTTATTTTTTCACTAACTTCCTAAAATATTTTTTGGCATTTTTTTGTTGTTGTTGTTGCTGTTGCTGACTTTCAACTTTCTCTTCAATTCTATTCATCTTATTTGCCATACATATTCTGAATTTCGATTCTGACATTTTATCAACTTCCTTTTGGTTGAGGTCCACTACTGTAGCTCCATTATGATCCCTTGGGGGTGTCAAACTGTTTTATTTTTTCATGTTGCCAGAGTTCTTTTGCTGGTTCTTCTCATCTGAATCCTCTTCTCTCAGCTCAGGGCTAATTGGTTTGCAGGCCACCTATTCTCTTTTGCTGTCTACTTAGTGAGACAAAGGCAAGTTGCTAGCTGGTGCTTTGTGTCCTGCTCTGGAATGTTTACTCTGCAGGGGAAAGGTGGGCACACTTAGAGTCTGTAGTGCAGCTGTTCTGTTTTGTTCCTTTCCCTGTGATTGTCACAGTTCAAGCCAGGGCTGGATGATCTTCATGCATAGTGGTGGGTTGTTCCCCAAGTCATTGTTGGAAGCTTGATTGGAGGATGGTTAAGACCTTCTCCATGGAGGCTGGCATTGTGGGGATTGCTCTGTCCAGGGTCTCTCCACAGAGAAAACAATAGCACCTAAGTGAGGCTATTTAGGCAGTGGCCATGTGTGTCTAGCTTGTGGGTATTTGCTAGAACCAGGTCTGAATGTAATGTTGGCTCACAGCTGGTGGGGATAGTCCCTAGCAGAGCATTGGACCTTAGGGTGGTTTTGGATCCTGGGCCAGCACAGGAGCCTTAGGGCCATGGAGGCACAGTTCTAGCAGCTGTGGCAAAGCCTTGAGGAGAGAACGTGGGCCCTGGGCACAGTGGGAGCCTCAGAGTCAGAACTGCAGCCTGGAGGTAGGGCAAGAGCTGCCTGGACATGGCTGTGGGGTTAGACCACAGCTGGGAACCACAGAGGTTGAGCCACACCAGCAGGGGGTGGCTCTGGCAGCTAGGGACAGTGGAGACAGAGCTGCAGG
Organism: Mirza zaza; assembly: GCA_008750895.1. Classification (NCBI taxonomy): domain Eukaryota; kingdom Metazoa; phylum Chordata; class Mammalia; order Primates; family Cheirogaleidae; genus Mirza; species Mirza zaza. The sequence goes on from VSMD01130658.1 coordinate 8,787, forward strand.
GGCAGGGAGCTGATCCCACAGCATTGAGACTATGGATGCCAAATGGCAAGGCTTCTCAGGTAGTGTGTGTGGCAACTGAGGCACCTCCTCTGCTCATATCTTGCTTTAGGTAGGAGGGGCACTTGACACTCGGCACCGAGTCACAGTACATGGCACAGAGGAGCATTTGCTCTGCCTGTTCCCTCCGTGGCCCCCCAGGGGCTATGCGAAGGCTGCTGTTGCAAAGCCAAACCCTACCCAGACCTGGTGCCCTGTACCTGTGAGCTCAGAATGGCATTAATTGCAGAAACCTGGCATCAGTAGCCTCTAAATCCCTGCTGAACCCACTTCCCAGTGCAGTCTCTGAACAGACTGCAATCAGCTTCCTGATCAATTCAGAGGTCTGTGGTGGTGGTGGTGGAGTAGTAAGGTCTTACAGCTTGACCTGTAGAGCCCACAGAATGCGTAGATGCTGTCCCAAAGTTCCCTTGGATCTTGCCCAGTGAATAGCCCCATCACTTTCTCCTTCACTCTGAGTGTCTCCCATCACCTCTCTGGAGTTTGCAATATTCTTTCCAAGAAGAACCATCTATAGGTAGGCACTGCCCACAACTCTTAATCTTCTCCTTAAGAACAGTGCACATGGGCTGCTCCTAGTCCACCACCATCTCTCCCATTTGATGATACTGAATTTTAACAACCAAATTTATTTTCAAAATAAATAACCATTAACAACAAGAGACAATCCAATTTTCATAAAGATATGGCCATTAAAGTGACTGAGGTAGAATGATAAGATCTTAAAAGACAAAACTGTCTCAGCTATGATGGAATCAAACTCCCTCCTAAGTTTGGAATCCATGTTATGTCTGAGACGAAGTGTAGTCCAACTTCCCCTTAAATACTTGCAGTGTCAAGAAGTTCATGCTTTTGCAAAGCCATTCTTTCCTGCTGTCAGATTGCTCTCTTTCATTGAAGGTTAATCTTCATGCTGGGTAGAAAGTGTCTCCTGGGAGCATCCACATTTTCAGTAAAGTTTTGGCCTTTAAAGTAAGACAGAATATTCTACATTTGTCACTGTGGAAAATGACAGAATATGTCTAACCTTGAGGGCTCAGGACACAGCTCAGCGGTAGGAGGTGAGGTTGGAATACTCCTAAGTGACTTAGGAAGAGTCAGGGCCAAACTTACACCTGACAAGGACATGATATGGCTCAGCAGGTTCAGACTAAGGAAAGACAGATATGCCTTGAAAATTAAAAAAATAAGTTGGATGCTAATTAAGGAGGCTGTACTGGATGGGTCAGCCAATATATTTGAGTATCTTCCTTTGAAGATGTTTCAGAAATATTTCTTCGTATATGAGCATATCAGGAATACATTAATAGACCCACATGGGAGTTCTAATAACCATAACAGAGACAGATGTCATTGACTATTTTTTGTCCAAGTATTGTAATAAATACTTGAGTAAGGAAGGCTGAGGATTTGACAACTGTGAGTTCCATCAAGCATGTTGTACTTTTTATTGAATGCAGTTCATACTCTTCAGAATCATTGGCACCCTGCAGTGCTGAGATAATATGTCCCTTTTGAGGTTTTGCCTTTTCTGACTAGACTTCAAACCAAGGACTTATAGAAGTTTTATTTGCATAGACAGATAAAAATATATCATTTTTGTATTTTATTACTGCTAATATTTTTTTGAAAATTCCTCAAATTATAACTTATAAATGTGCTAATTTCTGTCTTTTTGGACTGATTTTACTTGCACACAGCCTCTTCCTCCCATGACAATTATCTCTTCTGTCATTGCCAGCAGGTTAAGGATTAAGGTTGAATGAGAAGAGGCTTCCTAAGTGCTTCTGTCTCTAGAACCATATTTTGTAGAATGTCAAATAGCAGAACGTAGCATTTCTTCCAACCTACTCTAATCAGCCCAGGCACATCAAAATCTGTGTCTCAGCACTCAGCTCTAAGACACATTGGGCCCCATAGCACTCTTCAATCTTAATTGTGATTTATGAGGCCAAGTTTAAGAGTAATGGGAAAATAAGCATGCTGTTAGGTTTAAATGAACCATTTAAATTCAGAAATTATTGAGAATTCCATAGAACTAACATTTACGTGTTAATTTCTTTTATCCTTAATGCAAAAGCAAGAAAAGAGTTAGTAATTTGTCTTTTGATCAGAAAAATGAATCTGTTTTATAATATTAAGAGTTGCCACTGTTTTAAGAGAATGTAAGTTGTTATCTCTTTCCTAATCCCAATACCTTATGCTAGGCCTGCCCTACCAAGAGATGTCCTTTTCTACATTAAAATTATTACAGGCTATACTTTCATATATAATAGGTAGTCGCTATATTTATCAAAAATCTTGTCAATGCTGCAGTTAGATAGCTGTCAGCCTACATTCAGTATTGTTATGTGAATCGTCATAAGGAGGTCTTAATACTTTAAGGCATTGATACAATACTTTAGGCATTGAATACTTAGTATAAAAATCTTACAAAGTTTTCATTAAGCCACTTAATTCGGTTTCGAAGTTTGCATTTCACTTTTCACATCACAAATTCTTCAAGCCCCCATCATTACTGAATGAGTGATGCATTCAAGATAATTACATTTATCATTGTTAGGTATGTTCTGGGAATTGTGATCAAAAAGGACACCAGATTTATACTTCTCTTTGGTTTATAGCATAATTTTAAGTTCTCATCTGTTGTGATTTAATAGATACTTCAAGCAACGTAATCATCTCAACTCACTTGCTACAACCAGCTATCTTTAAATAAATGCATATTCCAATGTCATACTGAAAATCTTTGTATATATGTCTGATTCCCCACCACTGTTCTCATGGAGAAAGACTATGTCAAAATTTATTCTGATGTCTGTGCCCACTGCCAAAAAAGGTATTAGGAATAGTAAAAATATTAAATCAATGTTTGTTGTGTAAATATATCCATTCTGTAGCAATCCTTTACCTTGACAATTACTTGTATAGGATTTGAAGGATTATCACCTGAGTTTATTTGGTGTTCCAAAATATTCTTTCTCATACCATTTATGTTTAAAGTTATGTATTAATATTTATTCATTCCATATTGATACCACTGTTCTCAAATTTCTTTGTAGAATGTCTTCTTGTCCTCCTAATTCTCCTCCATTATTTTAACAACTGTAAACAATCAATCATTATTGAAATCTGGCCTGAACAATAATCTATACCTCCATTTCTGCCAAAAAATGTAGAGCTATCAGTCTTAATTTAAAATAATGACCATTCCCATCTGCTGCCTCCTATCCTTTTATCATTGCTATTAAAAAGAATCCTTAAGAACTCATGTTTATTGTATTGTGACATTCAAAAGGAACAAGAGCACACTCATAATAATCCCTGCTTTTATAACAAATATCCAGATTAATCTGCCTTACGTAACAAATATCTTCTTACTCAGTGGCAATTTTTTGTCTTCCAAGTTAACGTTAACACTAGTGTCCTATTTGACAGAATTGACTCACATTTTCAGTTGGCATTGTTTTCCTGTTCTTGCTTTGTACAGAATTTTGTCCTGACATAAATGTTCTTGAATGTTTATTTCCCACCAATGGAACACAATCTCCTGTATAAGAACTTAGTGGACACACTGTAGAACAGAAGAAACATCAGCCCTGAAAATGCTTTTCATGCTTAAAATGTAGCCCAAGAGTCTACAAATAAATAAAACAGCAGCTGCCCACTGACCCAGCAGGCATAGCACATCTGTCATAATATAGTCAGCAATAGCTCAGACCCCTGAGAATGTTGATTGTTTTAAATAGTCAAACTCTTGGTTGTTCCTGGTAATGGGAAGCAAAGATGAGCATGGCTCATTGAGTTGAGAATGTAATTTTAAAAGACTCATTCTCACTATTAGTTTGAAATGTTTTCCTATTCAATATTATTTTTCTGGGGTTATTTTCAAGTAAGAAAACTAACTAATATTTTAGCTTTTGTCTGTGTTCCAGTTCACTGGTATAGATTTTAATTGTAGGGCTTACAATGAACTATTAAAGAAATGGCCAAAGGAGAAGCAGCAGGGAAAGAGAGTGGCAATGGAAGGGTAAGATGAGTATCACTTTAGGTTTATCAGGTCATTTTCTAATTTAAATAATGGTATTAGTTTCCTATTGCTTCTATAACAAACAACCTCAAACCTAGTATCTTAAACAAGACAAAGTTATTATCTTATGGTTTAGGGAAGTCCTACATGAAGTTCACTGGAATAAACCCCAAGTGTTGTCAGGTCTGCACTCTCACCTGGAGGCTCCAAGGGGGCTTTCTTTTCTTTCTCTTTTCCAGCCTTTAGAGGCCACCTGCATTCTTTGGCTCACAGTCCCCTTCATCCATATTCAAAGCTAGCAACAATAGGTAGAGTCTTTCTCACATAATCACTCTGACCTCCACATCTTGCACCCTGTTCCATTTTAAAGAACTTTTTAATTGCACTGGGACAGCCCAGATAATCCCAGATTAACTCCCTATTGTATGATCATCTGATTAGCAATCTTAATTCCATCTGCAACCTTGATTTCCCTTTGCCACGTAAGGTCACAAACTCACAGGTTCCAGAGCACATCCTTAGCTAGGGATGGGGGGGGTGGCATTTCTTTCTACCACAATAATTCAATAAAAGATAATGTTTCAAAATCATGGATTTGCTTTTAGTTTTTCTCACATGTTATCTTTTTCTATTGGTCCCTAGCATTCACCTGTTTGGAGAGAAGATTAGAAGTGTTAAAATTTTAATGAAAGGCTAAAAACATTAAAAAATGAAACTATTGAAAATAATTAAAAAAATTTTTTTGTCTCCCTTCACTATGTCATTGTCCAAGGCTAGAAGAACCAACTCAAGGAGTTCTCTCATATTACAGAGAAGATATTCCTTTTGCCTATGGCAGAAAAACCATGAGGTTTTTCTATAGGGTAGATGTGTATAACATGAGAGTAGTAAAAAAAAAAAAAAAAAAAAAGTTGGCCATTTCCCAGACCCAGGTGAGGCCAGAAAAAAGAAAGGAAAAGATAAGATGTAAAACTGTAGAGAAAAGGCAGCATGGCATTGACAGAGGACTTCATGGAGAGCCTAAGATACGTGTCATCATCTAGCAAGTACCACTGAGCTCTGGAAACACGTTGACGGGGCCAAGAATTTGGGTTAAACCACCTAGGGAGATCCCAATATTAGATACTTATTACTTAGTATAAAAGGCTTATAAAGTTTTCATTGAGCCATTTAATTCAGTTCTTAAGTTTGCATTTCACTTTCTGAAATCACAAATTCTTCAATCCCTGTAACTCCTGAATGAGTGATGATACATCAAAAGATGTTATATTTCCAGTGTTAGCTATGTTCTGAAAATTATGATAAAAAAATCACAGCAGATTTATACTGGTTTCTAGTTTATGGAATAATTTTAACTTCTCTTCTATTGCAATTTGGTAGGTGTTTCAAGTAGTATAATCACCTCAACTCACTTGTTGCAGCTGGCTATCTTTAAATAAATGTGTGTTCTAATGTTCATACTGAAAATAGCACATGAAAATATCTGTTTCCCCACCATTATTCTCATGGGAGAAAACTATGTCAAGATTTATGTTGGCGTCCCCACTAAATACCAGGGTCATTGGCACAGGGAAACTTTGGCCTGTCAGAATGTAGCAGAGGATTCCTAGGGGGAATAGCTCTTGGGACACTTCATATTCTTAGCATAGTCCTTTAGAAATGCCACCATGCAGTGTAACAGAAAGTGGGCAAGGTTGCTCCAGTTCTTAAACACTGGGGATTGGTATACTATAAGGTCTTTGTAAATACTCTATATCAGTTATTCTCAAATATTGTTTCTCAACCAGCAGCCTGAGCATCACCTGTAACTTGTTAGAAATACATACTTGGGGTCCCGCCAAGTCCTAATGACCTCTGGGGAAGGGCTAATCAATCTGGGTTTTCACAAACCCTGCAGGTGATTTGGAAGCATGATAAACTTTGAGAACCACTGATCTGTAATAACCTTATAATATTAGACCAGATAAGGCATATTTTCCACTTGAGCATATCTTCTTGAGACGTGAGACCTATAGTTCTTAGTAATATAGTATGTTGGGTCCTTCTCTGTTTATCTTGTGCCTGCAAAAATCCTACTTACAGTCACACTGATACCTCAAGTGAAGTATCTCAAGAATGGAAAAACAAACACCCCATGTACTCACTTTGAAACTGGAACTAACAGATGAGCACACATGTGCACAGAGGGAAGTAAAACTCAGTGGAAATCAACCAGGGGGGTGGGGGGAGAGGAGGGGGCGCAAAAACCTACCTAATGGGTACAAAGAACACTATTTGGGTTATGGGCACACCTATAGCCCAGACTCAAGCATTACAAAAGCAATCCATGTAACCCAAAACATTTTTATACCCTAACATTTTGAAATTAAAATAAAAGAATTCTAAAAAGCAAAGATCATCTCAGAGATTTAAATTTGGCCCTCCAAAGTACCTCTGAAGGACTCTAGGGAAAGCCTCGATTAGCCTCTATTTACTTCTCCCTTAATGCTGATAGGTGCCTATGATTGGACATTGTAGTAGTATTGTGAGTCTTTATAGTAGTATATTGTGGTATTATTGAGTTATAGAGATTGTATTAATAATATTAGTGGAGTATTATTGAAGAGTATTCATGGCTGCTTATTGTTCAAAGGACCAGTGCTTTATAGTTTTTCTTTATTATTTTATTCTATATTTGATATGATATTTTTAATCAATATTTACCTTCACCTCTTTGCTATTTCATTTCTTATGTTGTTCTTGTTACTTTTTAGGAAAATAAATGACTGGCACATATTTGATGATGTGCTTGCTTCTTCTGCCCTTATCACTCTTGGTTTCTTAGTTAAGATGAATTCCTTCATTACTTATTCTAAAAATCTGAATTCACTGTTTTGACATGGATAAATAATTCTCAGTCCTGGCATAGGAATCTTTAAAAATATATGTAGATATCTGGCCCTCACTCCAAACCAAATTAAATTATAATGTTTAGATGTTGAGAAACAGAGAATTATTATAATTTAACAATTCCCAAATCATGATGATACATGGCTAGGATTCAGAATCACTGACATGGATTGTTGTTCAGATCCAAGTTCTCCAGAGCATAGTTTCAGAGCTATTGTACTAGATCCTACTTTTTTTTTTTTTTTTTTTTATGTGTTACCAATGGAAATTTTCTAGAACTGGATGCAACATCAGCAATCCTTATTGAGATCTAGATTATGTTTGATGTGAGGCACCTCTGTTTATTTTTAATGTGATGCATCATGGCAGCCTACAGCTTCCCATGGCAAAGAATGTCAGCAATAAGGGCAATCTGGTTGCAATATCAAACACACCATTTACCACCAGTCTTGAATCTGCTGATTAACTGGCCCAGATTTCCCTCCTCCCTGACTGTTCTAATAAGCAACCCTTTTGAAACAGTGTGTTGGTGACAAAATAGCTTTTCCTGTTTGCTCATCATTGCTATTATGCTACTATATCTACCACTGAGAATGGAACTCAATTATAGACATCTTGGGTTTCTTTTTGTAACATATATTTCAGTAAATTCATAAAGACTTAATAGGTGCTCAAAATTATTGATATGTCTATATTGAAATTGGAGATAAAAAATTTGTATAAAGGTAATTTTGCATGCATTGTTTTGTGGTTTGAATAAATCTGTTTTGAATTCAAAACACAGAAAAATAATATCTAAATATATTAATACATTCTGACTGACCCTCATGTAACTTACTGATGATATTGGTAATTTATTTTATTAATACCTTCTAAATGTCAGAGTTTTCATATCTCTAAAATGAGGAACCCAAGAAATTACAACTGAAGGTCTTCTTCTTTCCTTCTACTGCTGCTTCTCTCTTCTCTTCCACTCCAGACTTTATAAACGAGTAGTATTATTTCAGAACATTTCCATGAAAAAAGGGACAGATTGGAATGATTTGTGTGCATTAGTACACATTTTGAGAGTAGTTAATTGTGTTACTTTGTACTGGTTGTCTGAGTTCTGGGCCCTCCATTTCCTCAGTTATTAAGTACATAGGATAGACAAGATGATCGCTAATTCCAGAAGCCAGAGTGGCTCTAGGCAGTAGGACACAGCCGGACACAGAAAATAATGCAACATTTCCTTTCCAGGAAGAGAAAGGCAAACCATGTCAAAACTTAGTGAAGAGAACTAAAAGTTCAGAGATCAGCTGGAGACTGGAAAAGAAGATTTTGCAACAAAGAGGGAAATAGGAATAGTGTAGGTCAAATAAGATTAAATACTGTAATAATATGAAGACAAAGCAAAGGCCCCGGTACTTGAAATTGTAATGCAGTGCATTACAATTACAATTACATTCTGGAGACAGAAATGAATGAACAAGGTTTTACCCCAGATGTGCCTGTTATTTTGAAGTGGTTAATTTACATACAGTAAAGAGCACAAATTTCAAGCGTACAGCTCAGTTGGTTTTTACATATTTATATATCTATTCATCCATTTGAGCTTCACTTAGACCAAAATTTTACCTCAAGAGCTTCCCTCATGAACCTTCCTAGTAAGTAACACCCACCTCACAGGTAGCAACTATTTGGAAACCTATCACAATAGATTAGTTTTCCCTGTTCTTAAACTTCATACAACTGGAGCCATACTGTATATATTCTTTGGTGTCTGGCTTCTTTTTTTGTTTCCCTCAACACAATTTTTTGAGTGGTTTCTCTGTTGTTATATATATAATAATAGTTTGTATGTGTTTATCGCTGAGTAGTATGTTGTTGTATAAGTATACGACAATTTGTTTATCCAGCTCCTGTTGGTGTATAGTGGAGTTGTTTTCACATTTTTAATTTCATTCAGTTTTGAATAAAGCTGCTATAAATAATTTTATGCATATATTTTGGTTGACATGTGCATTATTTCTCTAGGGTAGGAATAGAATTACTGGCATGATTCCTTGCTATGGTTAGCTTTAATGGATTCATCCAAGTATTTCTCCAAAGTGATTAAACAATTTCACATTTTCTTCTTCAAGGGATGAGAGTTTGAGTTACTCAGTATGTTTGCCATTGTTTATTTCTGTGTGTATTTTTAAATTTAGCCATCCTAGTAGATGTGTAACATTCTCATTTGTGTTTTTATGGCATTTTCTTGGAAGCTAATGATGTTTGCCACCTACTTTGTCAATATTTATTGCCTATATGGATACCTTCTTTAGTATACAGATTTTTCAAGACTTGGCCCCTCATTTTAAATTGTTTCACTGTATTTTTCTTGATTTGTAGAATATATACAGTTGTGTGTGTGTATGTGTGTGAATATTTTTAAATATGCTAGTTACAAGTCATTTGTCAGATTGCCATGTGCCCATTTGTGACTTGTTTATATGCATTCTTAGTGATATGTTTTGCTCACTAGAATTGTTTTATTTTAGTCAAGGTAAATTTATTTATTCTTACTTTAATGTTGTGTAAGAAATATTTATTTACTTCAGTGTTATGATAATATTTTTATGTTTTCTTCTAGAAACTTATTATTTTTCACTTTTAGACCCATAGTTAAATTCGAATTATTTTTTGTGTATGGTATGACTTAGGGACAAGATTTTTTTTCATGTGTGTATCTATTTGTTCTAGTAGCATTGCTTGAAAAGATCAACCTCCCCTTTTGACATACACTGAATTGTCATGGTGCATTTGTCAAAAATAAGTTACGCTCTATCTGTGGATCTATTTCTGGACCAACTATTCTGTTTATTCGGTATATTTGTCTATCAGCACACCAGTATTACACTATCTTCATTATTGTAGGTTTACATTAAATATTAAAATCTAGTAAATGCCTCAACCTCAGTTTTTCCTCTTCAGGATTATCTTGGCTATACTTACCTCTTTATGTTTGCATACAAGTTTATAGAATTAGTTTGCTAATCTACACACACACACACACACACACACACACAGATGTGAAGCTTCTAGAATTTTAATTGGGATAAATTAAACATATATATCAATTTAGGGAGAATTGACATCTAAAAATATTAAACTTTCAATGATTTACCATAAAATATTTCTAGTTATATAGGTCTTCTACAATTTCTCTAGTACTATTTAAATTTTTTAAATGTAGAGATATAATATATCATTTATTAAATTTATTCTTAAATATTTGCTATTTCTGAGGCTATTTGTTAATGGTATTTTTTTATTTCATTATCTTGTTGTTGGCTATTTTGACCATGTAAACTCATTTGTTAAAAATGAAAATTTACTTTGTTTTAAATGACAAACATAATGAATGCTAATTGTGGAAGATTTGAAAATCATAGGAGTGATTTTCTGTAACCTCCAGTGATCCCTGCCTTCTAGTATTCAAGCCCTTAAATGAGGGTAGGACCTGTTTTTAACCAATAGAATATAGCAAAAGTGAAGGCTGTCATTGTGTGCTAATGTTATGTTATATAAGAGTCCATCTTATATGAATAAAATACTAGAGTCGCTTGCTTGCTTGCTTGGAAGATGCAAGCTGCCACAAATTAAGTTGCCACACTGGAGATGCCAATGCAGCGAGAAACTATAGGTAGTTTCAGAGAGCTGAGGATGGCCTCCAACAAGAAAGCGAAACCCTTAATCCTGCTGCAAGAAAATAAACTCTGCCGATAACCTTAAGGAACATAGAAGTGGATCTTTTCCCCGTTTGAGCCTCTGATGAAAGTGAAGTCCTGATTGCAGCCTACTGAGACCCTGAAACAGAGAACTTGGGTAAGCCATGCCCAGGCTTCTGAGCTACAGAAACTGTGAGAAAATAAATGTGTGTTGCTTTAAGCTGCTAATTTTGTGGTAATTTGTTACCTAGCAACGTAGAATGAACACAAGGAACATACAATGTTTAGGTGTCTTTTTATAAGTCCTCCAGCTTTGTCAACTATAAACATACTTCCTGCCATTTTTCCTATCAAAAATAAATAATTTGTGTGTAGATGCTTCAACAGTCAGCATTTGGCAAATATGAAATGATAAATACTCTAACTCAAATCTCCTTAGGTCAGAGTATATATTTAGGGACAGTTTCCCAAAATTATTAAGTGTTACCTTAAGATATTGTCAGAAAAGTTCCATTATAATTGAACATGCGAATGATCCTTGAACTAAGATTGTGCTAATTAAGTTTTTGAAATTTAGTATGAATTGTTAATAAATGTCTAATGGATGTTTACAGTAACTATTCTACTTAGGAAATGAGCCTGTGATGTGTGAAAATGATGAATACATAATGCTATAAGAAAAAATACAATACCTAAAATTACATATAAAATATGTTTTTTCAACTATATAAATAGACTAATAGGCAAGCAGATGAATAGATAAATAGAACATATAAGGACAGATAGTCAGAGAGACTGAAAGGAATAGTATCAAAGTGTTAAGATAATTACATCTAAGTGTTTGAATACTGGAACATTTCAATGATTTTTATATTATTCTTTATGGCCCTATTGTTTCGAGATTTCCTACATATATTTCCTACATATATTCCTACATATATTTCCTACATATATTTCTTGTATCCAACATAAGAATTATTTGACAAACAAATGATCAACAGAACAAATATTCTATTAAAAAAGGAGGAAATCATGAAAATGTTCATTTGAGTTACTTCAAGACAATTATGTACCTTACTTCGAGTAGAGAATCCTGCCAAATATTTTCACCTTTTGACACCAATCTTTAATAGAAGATACTAATTATATCTCACAAGCATGGTGATAAAGATATAATAAAGAAACAAAAACATAACATATTTATCTGGTTCTGTTCTCTGATTCCCTGTGAAAATTCTAACTTCTCAAGTTCCTCCCAGTTTATTAAGACATTATCCAGAATAACACATTCTTTCTATTCAATAGTTGGTAGGCACCACCATCCTCAGCTTTCAATATCTATGTCAGCCCATGAGGTGACCAATGTGAATGCAAACCTGTCATGAGCACCTACACCCTGGCAAAGCTTCCAAGGCTGCCAGAAGACCCATGGAGGCAGCAGAGCCCCAAATCCTTGTCACATTTCCTTTTTCCTACATGAAACTGCCCTGACTCAGTTCTAGTTGTAAAAAAATCTTTGACTCTAAGAGCATGTGGAATCCTAGAACAAGAATAACCTTAGGGGTAGAGCAGAGACCTCGTAGCAATACTGTCCTAAATTTGTATAGCCCTTGAAAACACACAGCATGCTTTCATGGGTATTACCTCAGTTTACTTCCATAAAAAAAGTCAGTAGGTCCAAAAATGCATTGCCCAATATTATAAAATTTGTTTCATCTCATGTTTAAGCAAAATGAAGTCCTTTGCAACTGTGGTCAGTCCAAGGATGCAGTTAGTGTGTGTGGTAGTGCCAGAGCTCAAATTTGCCACCAAGTCCAAGACTGTACATTATGCTCTTTACATAAGAATATTGTGCATCTGGCCACAGGCATCAACTTCTATTTATTATTTAAATACTATTGTAATTATGCAGGTTTCATAAACTTATACTGATAAACAGTTACTAAGAGGAGGCATAAAATGTTAAAATCATTACTTTTAAATTAGGATCTTTTCATCAAAAAGTTCTGTTTTTTACAACCTGTATTAGAAAATAAATATCAATGTCAGGTATTTTTAAAATGTAAAATAAAAACCTTTAAGAGAGACTTTTTTGAATTTTAAGCTCTACAGCATCAACAAAATTGCTGGCATATGTGTTAAAAATAATTAACCACATCAAAATATTACCAATTAAATTGAAATCCTCAAATGGCATCTCTTATTGTTAGCAATGAAAACATCAAAACATACATAAATTATCAGGAATTAAATTTAAGGAGAGATGAATAAGATTAAATCCTGCTTTCATTAAATTTGAATTTAAGACCATTAAATACAAATGAATGACTATCAGATAGGACAATTAATACCTCCACTGGAATATTTCTGTGAGAAAATTTATTTCCTTTGTTATTCAGAATGAAAACATTTCCTCTTCATGATTCACATGAGAAAAGTAGCAAATTTTTTACCATAGAACTAATACTATAATTTAGATATATTTGAATTATTTTCTCTTGATTTATTTTAGAAAGGAAACAAAAATTCAGATGATACATAATTAATTTTAATTTTAAATGCATTAACTCCATAAATAAACCTTTAAAAGATACCCAAAGCCTCCCAAGGTGAAATACTTTTGGAGACCCATCACAAAATGGCTCTGCTCTCTCTTTACTCTGTCCTTGTTCTGGTCAGAGGATTCTTTTGTCTCCACTTTAAAGCCTACTTTGGAAATACTACTGCCTCCATAGGATCGAGCAAAGTATTAATTCTTTATATTAATTTTAAAGTATTTCCTATCTATGCTTGTTTTATCATAAAAGAGTACTGGATTTTGTCAAATACTTTTTTACATGTCTATTGGGAGAATTATATGGTCTTTGTTCTTGCTTTTATTTATGTGGTTAATTGCATTTACTGATTTGTATATGCTGAACCATCTATGCATCTCTGGGATAAAGCCCACCTGGTCGTGATGAATTTTTTTTTTTGATGTGCTGTTGGATTCGGTTTGCTAAGATTTTGTTGAGGATTTTTGCATCTATATTCATGAGAGATATTGGTCTATAGTTTTCTTTTTTTGTTTTGTCCTTTCCTGGCTTTAGTATCAAGGTGATATTGGCTTTGTAGAATGAGTCGGGGAGGATATGATCCTTCTCAATGTTGTTCAGTAATTTTGGCAGTATAGGTATGAGTTCTTCTTTGTAAGTTTGGTAAACATTCAGGTGTGAACCCATCTGGTCTGGGACTCTTTTTTGTTGGAAGATTTTTATTTTTTATTTTTTTTATTTTGGCATATTATAGGGGTACAGATTTTAAGGATTCAATAAATGCCCATTCCCCCCTCCCCCCACAAGTCTGAGTCTCCAGCATGACCATCCACAGATGGTGCACATCTCACTCATTATGTATGTATCTACCCACCCCCCTCCCCCCTCCCACGTGCCCAATACCCTATTACTGTAGTACCTATGTGTCCACCTAGGTGCTGCTCAGTTAATAGCAGTTTGCTGGTGAGTATATGTGGTGCTTGTTTTTCCATTCTTGGGATACTTCACTTAGTAGTATGGGTTCCAGCTCTAACCAGGAAAATATAAGATGTGCTATATCACCGTTGTTTCTTAGAGCTGAATAGTACTCCATGGTATACATATACCACATTTTATTAATCCATTCTTGGATTGATGGGCACTTGGGCTGTTTCCATAGCCTTGCGATTATGAATTGTGCTGCTATAAACATTCGAGTGCAGGTGTCTTTTTTGTAGAGGGTCATTGGATCTTTTGGGTAGATGCCCAGTAATGGGATTGCTGGGTCAAATGGTAGATTCAC